>PVJL010010164.1:39959-51567 GCA_004026885.1 Lyroderma lyra | reverse complement strand
GTACGCGGTATTTGGAGAGATTCCACGGGGACAAAGGCCGCTGGAGAGGTGTGGGAGACCTATAGCCGTGAGCCAGCCATGTGACACATGTCCACTGACAACGGCGCACTGCCGATGTCTGGACACCCCTCAGCAGCCGCTCGTGGGGCCATTTGTGTCCATCCCCTCTCCGATGTGTTGGCTGAGCTAGTGATGGGGACTCCTGGACACTAGCCTTTCCCTTCGGGGTCTAAGTATCAGTGGGGCTTCCTTCTCAGAACCTTTCTGTCAATAGACTCCAGGGGCTTAGGAACCCCTTAGGTCTCAATAGGATTTTCCAGAAGGATCTGAACTTACTAGTAACTGCCCAGGTGCTCCACTTGGCTGAGCTGTGACAGCACCATTCATGAGGTTAGAGAGGGCTTCCTGGGGGCAGGGGGCGGCCTGAGCAGGGCCTCAGGAGACGTGCAGGTAGTGCACTGACGGCGGGACAGAGGGACGTCACTGTAAGTCGGGAATTGTCGCAGCAGCTTGCTTGGGAAGTCACGTAGGACACGTCTCTGAGTGCGTTTGGCTTCCAGCACTAAGTACGGCACCGAGAGCCAAGATTTGCTGCGCACTTCTTAAATCTGCTCCCCTAAGCTGAGCTCGTTCTCTGCGGCATCCCGTTGTGGTTCTGCAGTTGGGAAGATCAAGGTCAAGTCGCCTGCCCACGATCACGCAGCTTCTCAGCGGAAGGGACCAGACTCCGTGGCTCCCCCGAGCTGCCTGCCGTGACGCGGCTCAGCCCACAACACGAGCGCCCCGCCTCACTTGGGCCGTGAGCATGGCCAGGGAGCTGGGACTTCGTATGTCATACGAATGCATGACCATCTTGTCACAAGGTCAACTCCCCATTACTTCCTAGCCCCTTTCATCTCCCTTATGCTCTGCCCACACACACAGCTGCCAATGGTGACAATTTAAACCTCTCCTAATGGGAAGTGGACCTTATGGATGGGGCTTCGTGCGTCTGGGCCTCCGGATGGACTCCAGGTGCACAACTGAGGGGGCGCTTCCGAGGTAGACGGTTTTACGCCCTGCACACTTTTTAGGGCCCCGTTCACTCCCTGGCTTAGAGAGGGGGGCATCGATAGGCGAAGTCGGTGACGAGGGTACGTGACGAGGAGTGTCTGGACAGTTCGGGCCTTGGCCCACAGCGGAGATGACCCTGGTGCTAGGACTCCCACCCTTCATAGCGCTCCGGCCCATGCTAGGCATCCAGTGTTTGCTGAATGAATACAAGAACAGAAAGTGCACCTAATGCCACCTCTGAGAATAGCTGATGCACGTCCTACGTTTCAGATCCCATGCATCAGGGTCTACAGGAAATGCAGGGACCCAGAGCAAAGTCTGCAACCCCAATGAGGAGAAAAGTCTGGGACATTGAGTAACCTGCAGAAGGAGACTCCCCACAATCCTCTTGGTGTGGAGCGAATAAGCATCGACTCAAAGAGCTCACGGCCTGGGGACCCCTCCGTTTAAATCCCGTGAACCTGACAGAGGCCTTCTGTAGCCGCCAAGGACCCTGTGTACTTGGGGCAGCTGGGGGAAGCGAGGTGTTCTGCCCTGATCCTCTACCTGGGGCTCCAGATCCCTTTTCAGATCCCTGCCCTGGAGCTCCTGAGCAAATCTGTGAATTGTCACCGAGACTCCCGGCAGCACCACCTGTTCCGTATGTACCTCCAGCCGGCTGGGTTCTGACGTGCCCGGGCGCTGTCTCCTCCAGTGCCACCCACTGTGCTGAGACCAACACATCCCACGTTTCTTGTTGTGGTTGTTAAATAATAATTCATTGATTTTCTGTCTTCCTGTTCTCCGTGTCCTGTGGGATGGAGTCTAAGGAATATTGAGACTGGGTTATTCTCAGCGGACAGCCTGCCCCTGCTGAATGGCCATCGCTCTGGGGCTCAGACCCCAGGGCCCGGGGCCCTAAGGCAAGGCTGCCCAATGTTCTGGCTTCCCTGGGCCACCCTGAAGGAAGAAGAATCGTCTTGGGGTGCACATCACGTACTCTCACAGTACCGATAGCTGATGGGCTAACAGAAAGGTCACAAAACATCTCCTAATGTTCTAAGGAAGCGCACGGATGCGTGCTGGGCCGCATTCAGGCCGTCCCGGGCCGCGTGTAGCCCGTGGGCCGCGGGGCTGCACCGGCTTACCCATCTACCCTTCCGGGAGCCAACCGAAGCGAAAATCACTCATTTTTCAACTATTTGTAAAAGTCCCGTCACACTGTCTCCTGGGTAGGGACTATTCCAGAACTTTCCTAGACTGTTTAGGAAATAATTGCCGTATGGCACCATCCACTCCGTTACTTACCCGCTGAGGCTTTTTCTCAGTGATAGGTGCCATTGGCGTAAAAAAGCCACAGTGTCTCCTCATCATTTGCTCCCGAAGTAATGAAGGCTTTCCGGTGCAGAGGGGCATGCAGCTCCCCCACAAGCATTGCCACACGCCAGGGCCCAGCTCACCGTCAGGCCTGCGTCGCCGGGAAAGCAAGCAGGTAGCAGCCGTGACACAAGGCGGAGTGTCGTGCAGCGGCGGGTGCGCTGGAGAAAAGCAGCGGAGAACGGGGGCAGGGGAGGGGCGGCTTCCTGGAGGAGGTGGCCGTGAGCTCCAGTGGCGACGTCTCCATCAGCACGTGGCCGTTTCTCTTCGTGGCACGCGGGGATCTTGCATTTTGGATTGGACCAGGTCTGGGGTGTAAAACCGAGAAAAGGCCAGAGCTGAGCGTGGCCTTGTGAACCCCACTGTCCATACAGTTAGTAAAAACACGGGGTGCCTCCCAAGGTCACCCCTGGTGGGCATGGTTACAATGTCCCACCCATTCTGCTTGTAGACAGACCGCCCCTGCGTGAGGTGCCCGCTCAGCCGCGGGACCGGGACACAGTGCCTCCCACGTGGACACGTGTGTCTGATGACCTCTTCCCGAGGATTCACAGAGTCGACCTGTCCCTCCTCCACAGCTGCGAAGGTTCCTTATGGAGCAACTTTCAGTCGTCGTCATGACGCAGAGCGCGAGCCGGCTTGCCCTGGGACTGTGTCCATTGTCCTAGACCTGCAGGTGGCCGGAACCTGGCGTTGAGTCATCGGGTCATCTTCCCCGTGGAGGTGAATCCCGGGGGTCGTTAGGCACCTGGTTTGCCTTTCAGAGCAGCCAGGTGCCTTCCTCCTCGTGCACTTGGACTGTAAGCCGCTACCAGCTTTGACCCGCTGGGGGAGGTGCGTGATACACCGAAGGTGCAGGGGCCGGGGCCGACGTGTGCTCCGACGCCCAACGGGCTGGCGTTTCGGTCGCAGCTTTATAATGTAGATCAAGTAGTGATGCTCCCTTTCTCTCTGCTCTGAAAAGAGCAGGTGCAGCGTTTGACTTGTGTAAGTGATCGAGATTTCTGCTGGGAGCGCGTCCTACAGGTGAGTCACCAACCTGTACCGGGGGGGCCCGGGGCGCTGTCGGGGTATGTCTGAGCAAAGTCGGAGCCATGTGCTTCCACCCAAGCATCCAGAGAACTCGGGGGTCGGAAGCGGGCCCCCGTCCCTGCACAATGAGTGTAGCAGATGATGAGGTGAATGGGGACAGTCAGCTTGTACTATCACATCGTTCCCGTTGCCCGTTAATTCAATGCGCTCTGACACTCCACCACGGACCGTATAAAGCGGGGGTGAGCGAAACCCAGGGCTGGCCCTGCCCGGGGCACGCAGGCCGGTGCGGGGCTCCGACCTGGGGACACATAGCTGTGGTTCACTTTGGTGAGAGTTACGACTGCGATGGGACACAGACTCCGGTGGGGACACACAGGAGAGAGAGAGGAACTGCTGGGGCTTGGGGCCCAGGAAGGCTTTTAGGAGGAGGTGACGGTGAAGCTGGCTCTTGAGGGACAGGTGGGAACTCGCCAGTGGAGAAGGAAAGAAAAGTAATTCCAGGCGGTGGAGATGCCAAGCGTGAGGCATGGAGTTCCACCAGAGCAGGGGCGGGGGGCGCAAGCCACACTGTGTTTACGTGGTAGGACGGAAGGGCAGGTGGCCAGGTGGCAGGTGACAAGGCCACACGCTGGCGGGGCCTCACGGGAAGGGCCCGCGCGCCCTGCTGTCCTTTGGGGAGGTGCAGATCGGGTGGGGTCCACCTGAGATGCAGCTGGGAGGCCGGCTCAGCGTCGTGCCCGGGGCCGCCACACTGTCGTCTGATGTGTCTCGGCTTCGCTGGCCCTATGACATCACTGAGTCACTGCGTAATTTCACACGAGTGTGAAAGGGCAACTTGGGGTGGTTTTCATCTTTCTCTGTGAAATAGTAATGCTGCTAGCGTTTATCCGGGGGCAGGAGTGGAGGGTGGCTGGAGCTGCAGGAAATATGACAGTCCTTCATGTCCTCTTGGTGCTGAGCAGTCTGGGGACAGCAGGGTCAGGGGACACATTTGCTCTTTCCCTCCGCTCTGCCCTCTTGCGTCCTTTATGACAGAAACTTGGTGCTATGAGGCAGCCAGCTCGATCAGACCCCAGTGGAGAGGTCCCCGCGGGCTGGGTCCCCCAGGAACCCAAAGGCCCCCTGAGAATCCCTCAAAGTGACCCTACCTGCAGGGAACCAGCCTCACTTCAGGCTTATTCTCGCTCTCCCTAGAGCATAGGTTTTATGGCTGTGATGATAAAAACGAGAATCTTACTAAAAACTCAGGTTTCATTAGAAAGCACACGCAGGACGAACAACCTACCAACACGGGCTCAGCACTCAGCGGGCGGCCCGTGGGGACGACGGGAGTGGCATTAGACTGCAGATACGGGAGACCAAGGGGTAGCACGGGCAGAGGTGTCCCCACCCGTCAGCCAACCCCGGCAGATTTAGCTCGGGTGGAATGTGGCATTATGGGTTAGGGTTAAAAAGGGGGAGACAGTATCCCTGCCCACCAGGAGAACCCGCTTTTCCGAAGTAATATCTTCACCAAGCTCGGACAACATGTCCCGTCGAAATGTCGGAGTGCGGTGTGAGGATGCAGCGGGCGGTGCCCACAGGGGCTCTGACTGGGGGTCGTCCCCCCACAGCCCCCAGTCCCAGACAGCACTGCCCGAGACCTGGGATCCCGCGGTTGCCTGGACACAAGTAGAGGTGGGAGGTAAGTGAGGCTCAGAGGCCGGGAGTAAGGTCCGAGGCCCCGCTGAGGGGTGTGCAGAGGGCAAGGTGGGCCTGGCCACAGGAGTCCACGTGGTCCATGACAAGCGGAAGTCACCACAGAGAGAGACAGCAGGCCATCTGCTGGGAGCCCTGAATGGAGCCTCTGTGGGCCCCGCACAGCACCAGGGCTCCGACGGGATTCTCATTGCCACGCGTTCTTCCATTTGCCGGGATCTAGATACACGGGCCCCAGCTCTCCCTCCTCTCGGAAAAGCTCCAGAGCAGCAACCATTATGGTCCCATCTCTTTAACTGGGTTCTTTCACCCCTGTCCACTTCTGGGTTTGGTCCCCCAAATCTCTGGGAGGAAATGCATGGGGTTTCCAGAATGAAAAACCACCTCTTTCACTCTCCGGCTATGCCGGTGGTCTGAGCACGACCTCTAGAAGCTGACGTCCTAACTATGCCCACCAGGGGTGACCTTGGGAGGCACCCCGTGTTTTTATTCACAGTATTGACAGTCAACAGTAAGGAGAGTTGTCCCAGCTCTTTAAAATGTCAGTGAAGGCAGGTGTCTTGGTGTTATTCTGACCCCTGTGAAATCAGTATTTACTGTAAATCATCCGGGTTGCTTCGTGTCTTCTAAACATATTCGAAAAGGAAACTGGGTCTTCTGTTTGATCACAAGAATTACGTCCCAGAGAAGTGATTACGTGGGTCGAGCTCTTCATCTTGGCATAAGGTTGTCAAGACAAAAGGAAGTCTGTAGGAACTCCAGGGTCATTGAGGAGATGCCAGCCGGTCCACGGTCTAACACTTCAGTTGCCCGAGAGCCACTCCGATTAAGAAGTAAAACCATGTTGACCTGCCTCTTTGTGATCTCAGAGCTCAGAGCGAGTGGGTGGGTTTAGGAATGCTTTCTTGTTTTTTTTTACTAGAAATGAGACAGCATGTTGGAGTTTTTCAGGCTGCAGACTGCTGTTGCTGTGGCAACCAGATGCTCGGGTACCTCTCTGCAACACCACCCTCGCTCTCTCTGAACCATTTCCCAGAGTGTCTGGAGGGTTATTATCCAGTGGACATTTTGATCGGACTTTGTACTTACAGAGAAGAGCCAAAAAAAAAACCTCACACAGAGAATGCATCTAAGATTCAGGAATGCTCAGACTGGGGAATTTTGCCAAAAAACAAAAACAAAAAAGCAGTGGTCAGTAAGAGCCCCTTGGAAGGCTGGCTCAGCAGGTCAGGACATTCTTCATGAAGAGGCACAAATTTGGTCCAAGGAAATAAGGATCCATTTGTCATACGTCTTAGATGAGGTCAACCAGAAGGAAAAGCCGAGACCCCACACAGGGACCTGAAGCCTCTGCTGGAGGACGCAGACACCCCAGCAGGGAGGGGGGCCGCTAGAAGAAGAAGGAAAACATTTTCAGGGAAATACATGCACAGACGTAGTCTTGAGTGATAGCTCAATTCTTCATAAGAGGCTGTGGTCTTTAGCACGACATGGTGTAGGCTCATTACAGGTTCTGCCTAGTATGAATTCTGTGACTTTTGAGGTGATTATTGGACTTCTCTGAGCCTCAGCTTCCTTCATGGAAAAGCGTGCTTTATAATTTTAACTCCTACAGGCTCTCTGGAGCATTCAATACCGTGGTGCGTGTAAGCGCTGTATCGTTGTGCCTGACACATCATGAGGGCTTGGACCTCCTTGGCTGTCTCATTAAGTTTATCGGGCATTGCCAGGTGACGTGGACACTCAGAACAGCTCTCAATTTCTACCTTCAAGGATCTGAAAGCTTAATTGGTCAGGAGAGGGGCAAATAGGTATCCATCTACTGGCAGTGCAGCGTGACCAGTCTGAGGGGGGACAGACAAGATGGCTAACCCTACAGGAAGAATTAGATGAGGCCCTAGAGGAGGTGGCCCTCAAACCATCCCTGACAGGAAGCACCAAAGTTTACCCGATGGAGGTGTAGTTCCTGGCCACCATGGCACCAGTGCAGAGAGGGTGAGACTTCTTGGCGCACGAGGGCGCTTCAAGTGATGGGATGGGGCGGCTGCCGCTGGGCAGGCACCCAGAGCCCTTCAGCACTGGTGCCTCCTGGACAGCTCCCCACCCCACCGTGCGTCCCTTGGGGCGGACCCTGCGCAAAGGCCCTAAATGAGGGGTTCAGCTTGTCAGGAAACCCCAACGTGTGCTCTCACGTGCTGACTTTTTAAATAGCAGTTTGGTTGAGAAATAATTCGCATACCATACAATTCACCCACTGAAATGACCGGTATCCAGTTCAGTGGATTGCAGCAGACTCACAGAGCTGTGCAACCACCACCGCGGTCACTGTTAGGACAGTGATGTGTTTTGTGTACGTTACTTTCTCCGTGACAGCAAGGGCCTTCTCCTCTTTGTCCCCCGAGAGCCCTAAAAAAGGCCGCGCCAGAGGGGAAAGCCAATAAATGGCTCAGAAAAATGAAATCTGGATTCCCTCAAAGACAAGGGTCGTCCCCACTCTTGGCAGAAGTGCCAAGGGCATCGAGTTTCCGTTGCAGAGTATCAGTAAATAACATTTGCTTTGCAGGTAAATACTGAGTTCCGAGGCTGAGGAGCGGTGGCAGGTTTGCTCTGGTTGTATGCAAATTGCTAGTCGCAGTGCAAGCCAAGGGCTCTGCAGGGCCAACCCTGCCCATCATCACTGGGCTGAAGTCACCCCAGGGTGTGTGTGTGTGTGTGTGTGTGTGTGGTTGGGAGGGGAGAAGAGTTCGAAAGGTATTGTTTTCTGGGAGATGAGAAGGCCCTTCCTCCCTTGCCCCCTGCTACGTCTCTCTTTCCTTATTTCCCATGTCCCTTCATCAGACAGAACACGGTGTCTCCCAGGCCAAGCGTAAAATGACAAGTTCACCATCTTTTCTTTGCCAACACCAGTTGGGATCCGAGCCTGAGTGACATGACTGTGGGACTTGCATGTTGCTGCTTGTCCCTGAACCTCTGGACACCAAGCACAGTGCTGCATATATCAGACACTCAGCGAGCATTTGAGGAAGAAATAAGTAGATTGTGGGTGATACGATGAAGCTGAAGCTGGCATGATTTCCTTCGACCCAGCATCACAGGGGGCGGCACGCAGTTTGGGTGAAGACTGGCAGTGTGCCTTCATTGCCTGGCCCTCCCCCACCCCACACACTTCCCAGTCTACAGGAACCTCATTTTTATCACATACACTTATTTTTGATTTGGGCTAATTGTCCTTTGAAAGTGATGGTAGGGATGAGTTGGGAGTCTGCACTCTCTAGTACACTACACACAGGCTTTATTTTCCTCTGATATAAAACCCGTCTATCCAGAGGACAGTCGAGCCTTGTCCAGTGGTTCCATGATATCGCCAGGGTTCCAGCTCCTCCTACCTTTCTGCTCTGCTGGTCTCAGGGCACCCCTTGTCCTCATGCCCTCAAAATGTCTCCTAGAGATCCAGCCCTCGTGACTGCATTTCAGGCAAGGGAAAGAGGAAGAAGACAACGAGAACAGGACAAAGGGCGAGCGCACAATCTGAGTGTACCCCCTCCACACACACACCCCAATTCGAAGATTTTCCAAATCTTCACCAAACAACTTCTGGTCCTAGTTCATTGGTCAGAACTTTGTCAGAGGGCTACTGCAGATCCACAATATGGTGAGAAATGTAGGTTTTATTTTTTACCAGGTATATCTCCACCCACCCCCAAGAATAATGTTGGGGTCTTATAAATAAAGAGAAAAGGAGGACTAGTTATTATGACGGAGACTAACTCTCTCCACTTTCAATCAAAGTATTTAGTTGATGGGCATTGAGAAAGAAGGTCTATCACCAATATATTCAAAATATTTAGCTGACAAAATTGTAAAAAATATGTGAAAATACAACTTTGAGGACTTTTGTCATGACTCAGTTATATATGCAGAGAGAATTTTAATTGATTGTATAACATTTCAGGGTGTTTTTCTAAAGAGATGTTGACTTAAAAACCAAAGAAGTTACCATTTAAAAGTTCTTAAAATTCATGATGCTTGTGCTTTGTGTCTAAGACTTATTAAAATTTCGTTGAAATGCTCTGTGTTAAAATACTCTTTTGTTAGAATTTTATTAAAGAAAAGAAATATGCAGCAGAATGTTGTTGGTTAAAATGGTCTCTAAAACTTTAAATTCAGTCCAAAGGTAGAGTCATGTGATGATGAGAGAGCACATCTGAAGAGGAGGGGTCTTCATGGTGAAGTGTGTTGCTAGCACCAGTTTTATTTTGTAAGTTGTGCTTATTGAAGCTTATCTGTATCATTTAATAAGTCGTAAAATATTATGCATTCCTCATTTAGCCATTAACTAGTTTTCAGGTTTAGAATTTACAAAATAGCATGAAAGACTATAACGCAACACATTAAACAATTGATACTTGCCTTTCTCTCAACTAACCTGAGAGAACAGTGTTTTCTTGTACAGAGAATGAAGCGATATATTCAAAATGCTGGGGGGAAATCCCTGTCACTTAAGAATTCAATACCTAGTGAAGATGTCCTTCAAAAATGAAGGGAAGATACCAACATTTTCAGGCGAACAAAAACAGATATTGACATGGAAACAACAAGTGCCAAAGAAATGTCTTCAGGGTGAACGCAGCAAGACAAGCAGCAGGTTGATGGGCGTGCCAGAAATGTTAACTATGTGGGCACAAAACATGATTTCCATGTTTTTTCTCTTCAATTTCTTAAAAGATATATGACGTTTTAAAGTAAACATGTTAGCACCGTACCCATGGGTTGATAACATCTGTAGATGTTATACACATATACAAGGTAACAATATGGCTAAGAATGTGCATAGAGATAAACAGAAGTATGCTATTTTAAGTTTCCTAAATTTTACTTGAAGTAAATCAATATTAAATCTAAGTAGTTTAATACAAGTTTAAGATGAATATTGCAATCCCTGGAGCAACCAGTAAAAAATAATGTACAAAGTTAGCTACAGAACTTCTAGATGAATAAATTGGAATATGAAAATATCTTACTCACACACACACACAGAATGGAATGAAGAAAAGGTGAAAATAGACAGATGAGACCAATAAATGGTAATCTTAAAGAAAACCTTATCAATAATAAAGGCAAATTGATCGAACACTTTTATCAAAAGATAGCATAAAAAGTCAAGAACCAACTCTGTTTACGTATACAAGCAGACCGAAAGTTAAATATTAGATACTCTATGAAAACTTGTATCAGAAATGGCTACATAATCACATAAAAGAGACATAAAGGCAAACATTTTGTACACGAGGTGATACCGTTTTTGCCGTGTAGAAGCTTTTGCGTGTGTGTAAAATAAAATTTATCCACCTTTTCTTCATTGTTTCCGATTTTGAGTTTTCCCACTCAATCCGTGTCAACCTATAAAGGCAAATTCATGCATGTGTTCTTCTAGTACTGGTAAGCTTTCTTTTCTGTTTCTTTTTTGTTTTGTTTTGTTTTACATTTACATCTCTGATCATAAACATTTAAAAAATAGAACTGGGAGTTCCCTGGTGGTGCAGTGGCTTAGGGCTTCGGCGCTGGCGCTGTCAGCGCTGCGGCCTGGGTTCGATTCCCAGCCAGGGAACTACCCACATACCAAAAAGCAAAAACAAAACAAAAAAATAGAACAATCATTTAAAATTTGCCTCAAAATAGATAAAACATCTTGCTTCAGTATAGCTGATTCACACTGAGCCTTGATAGGAAAGAATGATTGTATTTCCACTTGCATATCCTTGTGCACGTCATTGGTACATAATCAGCACGAAATTTTTGGAGCTCTGGCTCCTCCTGGCATTCTGGTGGTTCCCTTTGTGGTCAGCAGCAAGCTGCTGGGGCCCCGAGTAGGGCCGGGTCCCCTTCGGAAGACAGCGCTGTGATTTGGGTTCCCAGCAGGCTGATGCGCATCGCGTCTGTCGTTGGCAGCTTTCAGAGCGTCTCTCCTACCTGACCAGCCAGGTGATGCGCGGCTCTCGGCTGCGCCCGGAAGACAGGTCAGGTGACACAGGCGTCGTGAGGCGGGACGCGGCTGGGGGCGAGCCATCTCCGACGCACACACGGTTCCGAGGGGTCCGCGTCTGGCTTTGCACAACTGTAATTTGTGAATGGCCTCCGTGAGAACCTGGTTCAATTTCTCAGTTTATGGAAAACTCAAGCAGTTAGTAAGTTTGAATTTTCAGAGAGCCCGGTTTCCTGGATGAGGTCACACACGCAGAGTCACGCCCATGCACGTGTTTCACCTCCTGTCCTCTCTGGCTCAGAAATCTAGGTTCACTGCTGTGTTGATTTGAAAATCCATAGTTACCAAATGACACGTCTAAAGTGCATTATACGTCTGTAAGTACAAGAATGTATGTATAGATCCTGTCACAGACCACAGCTCCTGTGATTTATGGCAAGTGGTGAGGCGTGGGAGGACCTCGCAGCCGCAGGCGCCAGGTGC
>PVJL010010164.1:0-39859 GCA_004026885.1 Lyroderma lyra | reverse complement strand
GGTGCCCGGCATTCTGCAGGAGCCAGGTGCCCGGCATTCTGCAGGTGCCAGGAGCCCAACATTCTGCAGGCGCACGGTGCCCGGCATTCTGCAGGCGCCAGGTGCCCGGCATTCTGCAGGAGCCAGGTGCCCGGCATTCTGCAGGAGCCAGGTGCCCGGCATTCTGCAGGACACGGTGGAAACTTCCTCTCGGTCCTCACAGAACCCCGCAGAGGGAAGCCAGGGAGCTGACGTGTCACACCACTTCTCCAGCACCATCCTGACAGCAAACGCAGGGCCGGGTTCGAAGGCAGCACTCACGTTCCCTCCGCGCCACCACCGTTGCTTCCAAGCACACGTGGGCATGGCCGCTGCCGTGGCATCCCCTCCTCCCGGGCCGGCCCCTCCAGGTACCGTGAGCGCGCACAGCTTTGCAGGCTGAGACGCCCCAACGCCCAGAGGACTCGGCCTCTGCTGGGCGTTCCAGCCCCGCCTCCCGCCACCCCCGTGCTGGGCACCGTCACACTGAGCTGTCACACCCTGCAGCACGCCGGCCTCGCTGGCCTCCAAGCCTGGGTCCGTTCCCGCTGCACGGACGAGGCTCGCACGCCTGTCACTTTCCTGTAAACAGCAGCGCAGGTCGCAGCAAAGCACAGGCAAGTGGCTGGGAGACAGCGGCAAGGACACGCATTTATTTTGTTTGTTGGTGGGCTTCGCTGCAAAGTCTGGCTCTGCAAGAGAAGACAGACAAGGAGACACGACGCTTACTAGTCACGAGCCGAACTCAGAAAGCTGCTCGTCTGCTGAATCAGCTTGAAGCAATGGTCTCAAGTAAGAATATACCTGCCTAGACTCTGCTCTTTCCGGTTACGTGGACGCTGCGTGGCCCTTGCCGTGCAGCGTGCAGAAGAAACGTCAAGTGACTTTAGGACGACACGACCTGTCAAGCAGAGCCTGGTGAGAGCTCGGAAGTTGGAAAACCTGTTTCGGAAAGACCGTACGAGACCCTGAAAGTCCTCATTGCAGGATGTCTGGTAGCAGTTCGTAAAAGACGGTGGTGATTATTGGAATAAATTGGAAGTAAATGACCCAAAATTTTCTCTCTGTCCTCTCTTTGTTCCTCTGAAAAAGTGACTGTACCCCGGGAACTCGCCTGAGGGGAGACACGCACCCACCCCAGCTCCTTGTATTTCAGGTGCCTCTGGCAGCTTTGGGTGCAAATGAGAGGTCTTTCTTCTGCCCTCTAACTACTCTCAGGCTGGGCTAGGAACGTATTTCTGAGGCTTCCAGCTGTCACCATCCAGAATCTGAAATGTCATCTGTGCCAAAGGGCTAAGGAGGGTGAAAGAGCATTTCCTTCAGATGACACAGCCCACATTCAAGTGCAAATTCCCATTCATTAAGCAAATGTTTATTGAGCACCTACTACGCCCCAGGTCACGTTCTCAATGAAGAGTCAGGGCGCTTGTTCTGTAAGCCAGGGTCTGTGCCACACATTCTCCTTTGGTTTTCTTGCTTGTTTGGTTTGGTTTCCAACCCTCTAGACACTTAAACGCCATTCTAAAAACCATTTGGGGCTGTACACAAAATCCACCCGTGCACACCCAGAAGGCTTCCTGGAGGCTGTGCTCGGCCCAGGGCTGAGCAGGGCCCGTGGGATGACTGCAGGGATGTGCTGGGAGCAGGATTCCAGCTGAAGAAGCTGTGTGCAAGGCCGGTAAGGGTGGAGAGAAGAGGGAAAAGTCAGTCCCTGTGTGGCTACACCAGGTAGGCTGACAGGTAAGAGCTGGCCCCAGGAAAGATGGCACCTCAGAGTCCTGCAGGGTGTGTCATCGATTTGGGATTTGCAGAGGCAGGGAGCCACTGACAGGAGGTAAGCTGGTGCTGCCCAGTGTCTCCAGCCAGAATGCCCTTGGGAGGTAATTGCCCATGGGTCCTTGGAGCATTGCTTGGGGAGGTGGCAGAGGGGCCCCCAGACCAGCCTGAGCTGCTCCCACCCTTCCCACATCCCTTGGCACCTTCCAAAGGGGAACCAAGCCCCATTTTCGCCTATTGACTCAGAGATGGCAAGTGAGGTTCTGCTTACACAAAGGGGGTGCCCAGGGCCTTCTCCGGGGTCCCATTACTCTCAGCGTGAACACTACATAATTTGACACTCGATCCACTCATGCCTTTGTCCTGTATTTACTGAGTCCACTGACGTGCCCCACCCCCCCGCCCCCGGGTCTGGGGACTAGAAAAGTCATCAACCCGCTTTGTCCACGGGAGCTGACCATCCAGTTAGGCAGGCAGGTAGACAATGGAGCTAAAAAGCAGGAAAGAAAAATGAAATGAAATGAGGGATTTTTAGGGAGACAGTGATGTGGGAGGAAGTGGGAAGGCAGCTCCCCAAAGGCTTTGGTCCTTGAAGCTGCAAAGGCTTATCCCCACCTCTTCCAATGGAACTTGGATTCCAGGCAAAGTTCCACGGTTTGGGGGACCCCAGACATTCCCAGGGGTGAAAGACATGACCTCTGCTTTGGGAAACCGCCCTTGGCCACCATGCGAATCGCGGGTTGGGACAAGGAGCGACCAGAGGGACGGGGCACCGATGGCAGTGGGGGTCTCAGTCATCTGGATTAACTTCGCGCCCTGGGCCTCAGCCGGTGCCCGGGACGTCAGGCCGCCCTGCGACCTCCCCCGCCGTGGGGCACCTGCCCGCCCTCCCCGCTGTTAGGCCGCACCACGCCACCACGGCCGCAGTCCGAAGGCTGGAGCGCGCCCTTCACCGGTGCAGGCTGGGGAGCCAGGGCGGTGGGGGCTGGCGGGGCGGTGCGGGCTGATGGCTCCCGTTCATTATTGCGGGACAGCAGGGCTGCAAGCGAAATGAAGGACACAGGCCCGTTGTGCCGAACCGGGTTTTGATGATGCTGAAGGCTAGCAGGAGCTCATTAAGAACCTTGTCCCCATTTGGTACTCCGGTGTTTGTTAAATTTTAAGACTCTGTCAGACGTACAACGCATGAAAGCACGTGAGCGTCTCGGTCTCAGGGTGGTCGTAGCTTTGCGAATGAAACGCGCATTTGAATCAGCTGAACGTTGCTTTGGTGATGTGCCCTCCAAATGCACCAGCTCCAGAATGATGGGGTGGCGCTGAGCTGGGGCCAGGCCAGGGCGCCCTCCGTGCTGCTGCGCATTCCGCGCTCGGTCCGGGCGGAGCGGGCAGGGCCGTTCGCTGCCTTCCTGGGACGACGAAGGCCCTAAACAGAGCAGCCAAGGGTACGGCCAGGTGGTGCGGCCAGGAGAAATGGGACCTTCTTGTAATTTCACCCTGTGAGCCCCAGAGGGGGTAGACCGGGCTCTCACAGGAAACTGGCTTCACGTCCATGGTTAAGGTGAAGTACCCCTGTCTGTAAACTCCACAGCGCGCTGAGGCGGTGAGCCCGAGCCTTCAGCTGGGGAGAGAAACCCAAGGCGGACACTGAAAAGGCTTTTTGGAAGCTTGTCTAGTGGAGGTTGGGTTGGAGGGAGGGAGAAGCAAACTTCCAAGCACCCCCCAGCCCCCACCAATTCTGCCCGCCAGCAGCCCACGGTGGCAGCATCTGCCCGGTGGTCTGGGGACATGGGACCACAGAATGCACGAGCAAAACGAGCAGGAAGACTGGTTTTGAGCCAGCAGGACTGAATAGAGTACCCTAAGTCTTTTATCTAAATCCGGTTAGAGAGACCTTGGTAGCTGTAGACTTTTTATTTCCACTATTTATCAACCTATTTGTAAGTAAAAACAGAGGATATTCTTCAGGGAAATGACATTGGAAGAAATAGTTTTCAGAAATATTTTCATTTTTATCACATTTTATCCCTTCCCACTTCAAGAGAACAATAAAACTTGCTGACACGTAATCTGATCCGATTTTTCGCTATAAACTTGTGGAAAGTCTGAGTTCCACATTAAGATGATTTTCAGTAAAATATCTGAAGCCTGGAGGGTGCACTTAGGAAAGGAATGTCACCTACTGAGTACCAGCGGGAATCGTGTTGCGCCACCAGAATTACTTCCTCTGACAGCCAGTGCCTGAAGTGGCCAAAGCCAGGTCACAGCCAAGCCACCTCCGGGCCCCGTGGGGGACGTACCACGTGCACAGAGAAGCAGAGGAGGGTTCAGCGGGGGTCTGCCTGCCGGCTCACCAGCCACGTAAACGTCAGAGGCTACGGACAGGATAAACACACTGGGGAAATGGCCAAGTCCATGAAACTGGGGGAGAATGAGGACATTCACGGCAGCAGCTGGAGAGCCTCTTCTCCAGAAAGGCTGCCGTGTTTTGGTCACAGCTGCCCTCCATGGACGCGCCTAGATGGTGCATCTGGAATCTTCTCCCGTTGCGCAAGCCGTTTTGACTTGATTTCCGGTACGTTTTGCTATCAGGAGTGTGACTAAAGCTGCCACATGGGTCGTGGAGGCACTCCCCCACTCAACCGATGGGACCCCTGCCATAGGGGGTCACATTCACCCCCACCCTCTGCATTTGACTGTTTGCTGTTTCAAGATGCCCAAGTCTTCACTCATCTCGGTTCTCTGCCACCAGAAGTGCCTCCCACTCAGCTCACGTCACGGATCTCTACTCAACCTTCCAGGGTTCAGAGCAGGGGCGACCCCGTATGAAGTCTTTCCTGGGCCACGTGCCGCCATGGACGTGGATGCAGCCCCTTTCCCCAGGTTCTCGCCCCCCTCGGTTTGCTGACTGCCCTTCCCAACTTGCCTGCAAGCTCCTTCCGCACTGTCCCAAGTGTGGGCTAAGCGCTGTCAACGTGGCGATAAAAATCACTTTTGGGGTCCACACACGTGGTCCCGGAGACCCTGCGTTATGGCTGCGTCACTGGGCGTGGCCGTGTGCGTGGCCGTGAGGGCTGCTGTCATCCGTGATGCAGGTGGGCTCGGTGACGAGCTCTGACACAGTGCCCGACAGCCACGACAGCGGAGGCACAGCCACGCGAGCTGTGTCCGGGGCATCCACGGGTGCGGGCGTGGACGCTTGAATTTTCCATTATTTTCACATGTCGCGGAATGCTTGTGGGTTTGTGACAATATTAAACCATGTTAAAAACCACTTACAGCTCGGGGACCGTGCGTGGTGTGTGGGGGGCCAGATGCGATGATAGTAACTCGGAATTTCTGCTGTGCTGTCTTCGTTCTCGTGTCTTCTCTCCCATTTGGAAGCTGTAGATTGTATTTCTGTTCGGCCAGTGGTTTCCCTTAATATTAAAAATCATACCTACTTAATTATATCTGATAATAAAGAACAGTCATGTTTTTCTTTTTAAAAATATAACTACTGAATTATGATTTTCCCAATGAAGTTCAAAGTCAGTTGTGTTTTTGTATTTTTTAAAATCATAGCTATTAAATTATATATTTTTATAGTTAAGTCCAAAGTCAGTACTGTTTCCAGTCTGTGCCCGACCTTTCATAGGAATAGGACACAGTGGAGTAAGTTCGCAAGGGCTTGGGGACCTGGCACGTGGCCTGTCTCTGTCACCTCCATTTGCTCTGTGAAAGGCCGTGTTGACGATGGGGAAAACCATGGACTTTGGAGTCAGACCAGTTTGCTTAAACCTTGGTTCCCCCAGTCTGTCCTCTTGGGGCAAGTCACGTGACCTCCCTGAGCCCCAGTTTCCTCAGTTGTAAAACTAAGTTCGTGATCCCTTAGCTTCTAGAAGCCGCCCTGTCTATGACGCGCCTGCTCGCAATGGGTGCCCAGCGATGGGCCACCGTGGCTCAGGCCAGGCTGGTGCGTCCTAGCTGGGCGTCGCATTCCTAAATTCACAACCCCAGCTGCACAGTGTTGCTCTCCCTTCAAGACTTCACTCAGTCTGTTTCGCGACAGCGCTGTAAAGCGTTTGATCTGATCGCCTCTAGGGTCCCTGTGACGACACCCACAGCACCGCGTCTGGTTTGTGACAGCCGGTCCAGGGGAGGGTGGATGGCTCGTCATTCCACACTCAGTTATGCTAAAAGTCTTTTGTGCTGGGGACGCCCCATTAGGCCGTCAGGGGGGCTTTGAGGTCGCCGTGTGAATGAGCCCATGTGAAATCTGAGCTGAAGACCCCGCTCCCTCCTGAGAGGCCAGAAGAATCTGGAAACATCCATCTTCCCACTTACTTGAAAATGTATGCCTTTGTCCTGTGATAAATCTCACTTGAGTTTTGTGCCTGCAGTGACGGCATAAACACGGCACGTGTGCTAACAGACACCCCGGAAACGAGGAGCCGCTCTGGCCAGCGACGCAAACAGTCTGGTTAATCAAAATGGGATTGTTGCAGCTGCCGAGGCGTCTCGCGCTTCTTACATGTCTTTCGTGTACCGTATTACACATACGCATTGCAGAAACATGAAAGCAAGAGTGAGCAACCCCCCAGAAGTGTTTAGGGGCACTAAACTACGCAGCGTCATTTTTACATTATAGCTCCACGGAAAAGGAAAGGATTTCGTAACAGATGACTCTTTCAACACTTTTCTTCCTTCCTTCCCGTTTCTTCCTGACATTGTTGAAGTAACAGTACCAATGGCTTTCACGTCCCCCCATAAAAATACATGATGTGATTTCTTCTTTTTAGCAGAAATTAAATTTTTATTTTAAAGCAAAGAAGCCAACATAAACGCCGCGGCCCTCTTGCACTCAGGAGCACAAAAAGAGCACAGAGCACGAAGCACCGCATTGTCCAGAATCCTGAACCAGAACCCTTTCATTAAAGGATCGGCGCTGCCCACTCCACAAGTCCGCCTTCCTCTGAAGCGACCTGCCCCGGGGCGTCTCGGAGCGAAGGGGACACCGCCGAGCGGGGTGGGAGCAGCGACACGGCTCGGGCGCAGGAGCTAATGTGCGCCTTGGGCAGGGCCTGACCGCTGGTGCGTGGCGGGGCCGGGGCCAGCCTCGGTGATGGATTGCTGGAACGGATTAGGGGCATGGGGACGGGCAGACCCCCAGACACGTCTGGAAGCAGGCGATAGAAAATACCTGTCGCACACACATTCTTTACCTCTCCCCTCCTTGGGTCACGTTGAGCCCAGGCCCTGTGCGCAACACAATTCCTGTCCTCAACGTCTTCCTGCCGGCCTGATAGCTAAGCCCTGCTCTGGGCGAGGGGGTTAGACCTGGGCATAGCAGAGAGGACAGGGTAGGACACGCTGGAACGCACCTGGGCACCGCTGGCCAATATGGAAGCGTCCCTCAGATCAGGGGATACGTGTTTGACCTCCCATCGAGGTGTGGTCACAAAGGTGTCGGCCTACATCCCCCCGCACGTCACTTGCGTTGTTATGATCGTTTTCACGTTCCAAGTAAGGACCTTATGCGGCCTGACCAAACCTCGTCGGCCTCATCTCCCTCTGCACCTCTGAATTTTCCTCCCCCAGCTGCACGCTGCCTTGGCACACCGCCCTCCTGCCCCGTGACATTTGTCCCCAGGGCTCTGTCTCATGAATGTTGTAAGTGGCAGGTGCAGCAGGAAGCCTGGTCCTGTGTCAGGAGCAATCAGGCCCGTCCTCGGGGGCTCATGATGGGAGGGGGTTAGGAGGGAAGGGAGCGTGTATAGCAAGCTTGGGGTACGACTCCATGCACTTATTCATTCATTCATTCATTCACCTCCTCCCACCTGGGTGTCTCCACAGGCTGTTACTACAACATGAAGCGGCAGGCTCATAATCTAGGGGTGCAGGAGGGGAAGGGTGATACAATCCATGCAGGCGCTTGGGGGGAGAGGAGAGGCACCTCTCTTTGGCCTTGGATGTCAGGGAAAGATTCCTAAAAAGGAGGTCTCTGTAGGCCCCGGAGGAGGAAGGAGGGGGCAGGAGAGTCGGAGGTGGGGGACGGGTAGGTTCCTGCTGACACTGCTCGGGATAATTGGAGCCTCTGGGAAACAAGGCGGTCAGTTGTTTGGAGCCCCCATTTCTGCATCAGGAAGACGGGGATAGTCACACTCACCTCACCTGGGGGGGCTCAGTGAGATAGTATCTGCTAAGCATCTAACAGATAGATGCCTTTTCACCTTGACGTTCAATCAACGTCTGAGGGATGAACGGAGATTCTTGGGGGTAGAGAACGCCTCACGGACTCATCTGTGCACTCTGCTCTGTATGACAGCAGCGACACAGCTCTGATTATTGGGGTGAGATTCCCAAGTGCAGTAGAGATTCCTCTACTCATTTACCCTCCATGAACTGAGCAAAACCAAGAATATTTCACATTCCTTGTGGTTAGTCACTGATGATGACTGATCAAAACGTCAATTTATTGCAGGTGCCAGGCACTTAGCCTTCAGTAATGTAGCTTAGCACATTTTCTGTTAGATACCCTCCGCTAATGGGTGCGGGGACCAAAGAAATTTGCACCCGGGGGGCCTTGGGTCGGTGTCACTCTGCTCACAGTAGTTGTCATTTCCTGTCACCCTCAGGCCATAGCTCTTCCAATAAGAGGACAGGCTTTACATGAATGTTCCTGAAGGTGCTGTGGAGAAGGGAGCTAAGTGGATCTGCCCCCACCCTGGGTAGTGGTCAGCTCCTGGCCTAAATCGCAAGGAAGCTGTGAAACACATCCTGAGTTAGCCAAGTATGCCACAATGGGACAATTGTGTTTACAAATGAGATGGCTTACTGACTTGACCATAAAGTCATCATTTTGGAGCCAAATGGCCCCAGTCCAGGCTGCAACTGCTCCTTCACCTCTGTTGCCACTGGCAGGAGGCTCTGGGAAGGCAGCAAAGTGTCCCGACTTGTCACGGCAGGGCCGAACACCAAGCCCAGCACGTGGACGGCACCCGTAGGACTGACTGGGTGCAGCCCACGTTATGAGGACCCGTGCGATTCTGCGATGTCACACTCGTTCCTCTCCACCGACGTCCAATCCTGGCTGCAAACGGGATGTCCTCACGCTACTGTTTGAAAACACTGCCTTTGAGTATGAAGGGTAGGTGCCACGGATGTGTGCACAGGAGGTACCTTCCTGAGTTTGGGCCACGGGAAGGTGGCACCTCTAGCAGGAATGCTTTCTAGCTCTCGTTAGCTGAGCTTCTGGACATCACTTAGCCCTCCGAATGAGCTTTCTCTGAAATTACTGTAACATTATTTCCCTGAAAGACAAATACCCCTTGATTACCATGGATACGCTTAGAAAATGAAAGATTGAAAGTTGCACATTAATACTCCAAGGCAGCATTGCTGAAGTGCAAAACTTTTTCCATCACAAGTAAACACAGTTGTTTCACCATTAAGTGAAACGTAAACTGTGTCTTTAAAGTCCACCGCTTGCCTTTGAGAACACTAGTTCCTACGTTTACTAAGATACTTTCAACAAAGTTTTGAGTATCCCTCTCGGCCTTTGCATGGGGACCCCTCTCCACCCGACGTCGTGGGCTTCCAGGAGAGGCCATAACTCACTCTATTATGACGCTGCTTGGTTTTCAGTCACTTGAGAATTTTCACTACTGTTTGGAAAGAATTCCTAACACCCTGGTATTCTGGGAATTTCAGTGCTCTTTCCCTTTTGAAGTTGGAGACACCGTTTCCATAGGTGAAACGTTTCAGCCCCACTGAAGTGTCAATCCAGACCAAGAACTGATGATTCCGGTGACACCCCACCGTGTGCCCACAACATCACACAGAGCGCCTTCGTTCGTAAGGACTTACGATGATCTTAAAAATCATTCGAAATTTCCTATAGCTTCGCTCTCTTACAAACATGGGAGAGGGAGGTGCAGGAGATGGGGCCTGTCCTCCGGTGAGGGGGTTCTCCGGGCCTCCGGGCAGCAGTTCCCTGGCCGACCAGTGGGGGCTGGTCTTCCAGTTGTCCATGTGCACAGCAGAAGCAAGTATTTCATTGTAAACCGATTACAAGCCGCTTTGCTCTGCTTATTATTTTGATTTCAGCACAGTTTCTCTCCCCTGGGGAAATACTTCTTTGAGACTATGAGAAGTGGCTTTGTGAAGGTGACTGTGCCAGTGCCCACACGCTGCATGTGGGCCTGCGCCCCACCGGGCCCCCCGCCACGTGAACACGCGTCCGCACACACGGACGGTCCTGGAGGAGAAAGGACTCTGAGTCCCGAATACCCCGCGCTGCTAACGTTATTTTAAACTCCGCGTTTCTCAGAAAGACTCTACTTGACTATACGGCTGCCTATGAATGATATAAAGCGTGGATGCATCAACTTTTAAACCACAAAAAACTGATTTTTAGTCAAACAAACCAAAAGTTGAAACATCTTTCTAAAAAGTGTTTTTTCTCAATTTTAACACAAAAACCACTAGTGGAAAAAATGTTAAAAAGTCCTTTCTCACCACGTTCTAGCAGCTATGATTCAAAACGTTAACATACGTATTTCTCAGCCAATTTTCTTAAAGCTCCATTGATTGTCAGATTATATGTTTTCCCAATATTGTCAAAGTAATTTTTAAAAAATCCCTTTCTCTCCAAGTTTCTTGCAAATGCAGAGTCTAACCTGGGGAGATGGGAGGTAGTGGTGAAATTCTGCTCATGTATAAAACAGCATGTATATTCAAGTCATATATACTGGTGTTTATTTTTAGCAATTTAGTTTATTAAAAGAGTCTTGAGATAAAATTATTTTATTTATAAGGTAAAGATTTCCTTTCCTTTCCTGGTCTTCTTTATGTTAGATTTGAGGAGTGTTTCCCCAAAGGAGATTTAGGGTTGCTTGTAAGTTTGTCTGGGCAACGTGACATCACACACACAACAGCAGGTAATAAGAGATGAGGGGGGTGGCGGGTGGGGTAGGGGTCGGCAACTTTCTGGCCGCCACCGGGGACTCACTGAAAAAGGGGCCAGGGTTCAAATTCACCCGTTTGTGGCTTGTTCTATTCACGCCTCAACCTCCACACATGTGCACACGTACACACATGTGCACACGTACACACATGTGCATGTACACATACATGCACGCACACGCACACCACCGTTCATCAGGACCGCTGCCGGGTCAGCTCTAAGGCACAGACACCAGGGCGGCCAGACCCAGCAGTCAGATTCGGAGGGAAGCACAACCACCAGGGTGCTGGGGGGAGGCAGGGGTTCCGTCTCCCTAAACCCCCTCCCCTCCCCCAAGTTCACGGTGTCCTCTCCCTGCTCTTCCGGTAAGGGGGTGCCAGCTCCAGCCCCAAGGGCAGGGAAGGTGGGCGTGCAAGCAGGCGCCGCAGCCCCAGGTAGCTGGGAAATGACCCTGAGGCCCTCTGGTCGCCAGAAAGGCGGGAGGTAAAGAGGCAGAATGTCATTTCCCAGTGGTCATGGGCTCCACAGATCAGCTTCTGGGGTGCGGAGGTGCTAAAATTCACTCAGGAGGCCGCCCCTCCGCTCTGCAGGGGCGGGAGGGGGACAATGCAGGGCCCAAACTGGGGGTGGAGGGCAAAGAGGTAAACAAAGGTGGCCTGGGGCTTGCCTGGTCACCCTCTGTGAGTGCAGGTGTGGAGGGGGACAAACCTGAGCCCATCGGGGACTCTCAGGTGCTCCTGTGGCCCCCAGAGGCGCCTGGTCTTAGGACAGAGTCAATGAGAAGGGCGCTGAGTGACAAGGGAGGGAGCTGTTATCCCCTGAGGGGCCACGGCCGCAGGGGCATCCCTCCTGCCTTCTATCATGGGCAGCTCCGGCCATTAGAAAGTCCCTCATCCCAGCAGTCCCAGGTCCCCCTCGCTGGGCACTGCTGGGGAGGGTGGAGGGAAGGCTCCAGCAACCCCATGGGCCTTCCTGGACGGCCGAGGGAAGGCCCTGAGCCGCCCAGTGGACCCTGCTGGGTTTGGGGAGCGAATCGGCCACAGATGGGCCCTGGGTGGAGCAGAGAGCGCCCACCTGCCCCATGTGAATGGTCACTGCGTGAGGTGCACAGGTGGGCCACCCAGGAGGCTGAGGCATACCCCTGAGCTCAGTTCCCTGCGGGCTCGCCCCCACGGCTCTGCGTGGCGCCACCTCGCGGGATTGTCCCCAGGCAGGTGGAATTGGGAACCTGGGGGGCTTCAGTCCAGCACCGCTGGACAGGCAGGGCACTGGGGACAGTCCCTGGACTCCCTTCAAACGTCGGTCCCTTCCAGGCTGTAGACGACATGATTGACACGAACGCCGGTGGCTGCCGTCTGATGGCCATTGGAGAAGCTAGGCGCGGGGGCAGGGAGCTGGGGATGGTGAGTGGCAACCGTCGTCCGGCTCCCGAAAGAAAAGTCGCCCGTCAGGCCCGCAGGGAAAGTACCGAGGCCACCAGCCAGGGCGCCCATGGTGGAAGCGAAATTGGAGAAGCAGGCGGCGGCCGGGGGCGCGGCTGGGGACGGTGAGGCC
Organism: Lyroderma lyra; assembly: GCA_004026885.1. Taxonomy (NCBI): domain Eukaryota; kingdom Metazoa; phylum Chordata; class Mammalia; order Chiroptera; family Megadermatidae; genus Lyroderma; species Lyroderma lyra. The sequence continues at coordinate 27,567 of PVJL010010164.1, read as the reverse complement.
TGCGGGTCTGGGGACACCGCGCCCAGGGGCTCCTGCTCCGGCGCCGCGGCTCTGCTGGGGCTGCGGGGTCCCGAGGGGGCGGCCGCGCTCCCCTCCCCTCTCCTCTTTCTCTTTCGCCGGAAGTTCCCGTTGTCGAACATCTTCTCGCAGTTTGGGTCCAGGGTCCAGTAATTGCCTTTGCCTGCAGAGGAGGGAAGGGCTGGGCTCAGAAAACCCGCGCTTTGGGGGACCTGAGGAATGGGGGGTCCGCTTCAGGAAGGTTCCCTCACGGGCCCCACCGGGGGGCCCCTCGCCCCACCCCGGCCCCTGGGGGCACTTTGTATGGAACGAACGGGCCTCCACTGCCAAGCTAGGTAGAACGTGCACTTTCCAGAAAGATCGGAGAAGATGGAGCCCCCGGAAATACCGAGGCCCCCCCCCCAGAGGAGGCCCGCAGGTGCAGCCTCTGGACTCCAGTCCGGGCGCTTTGCAAAGTGGCCCTTTCTTTGTCCCCCCAGTCCTGGGGTGGGCACTGCCTCCCCCGTTTCACGGGAAGGACCTGAAGTCCAGAGAAGTAGCTGCCAAGGTGGCCCGGCTGCCCGGCTCTCCCTGTGGGCCCTTCGCTGCAGGCGATTTGGACTCAGGGAGAGGACGGACCCAAGTCGGGGCCTGCCGCCACGCGAGCCCGTCGCGGCCCCACGCGTCTCTCCTCCCCGCTGCACGGCCCGCCCTGCTCGGCGACGACTGCGCGGTCCCAGGCCGTCCCCGCCCCGCGAGGGCGACTCCGGGGACGGCTGGGCCGGGCCACCCGCGCGCCGCTGTCACCTGGGTCGTCCCCGTCGCGGGGCACCTTCTTGAAGCAGTCGTTGAGCGACAGGTTGTGGCGGATGGAGTTCTGCCAGCCCGCCCTGCTGCGCTTGTAGAAGGGGAAGTTGCCGGCCACGTACTGGTAGATCTGGCTGAGCGTCAGCTTCCGCCGCGGCGCGCTCTGGATGGCCATGGCAATGAGCGCCGAGTACGAGTAGGGCGGCCGCACCAGCCTCAGCAGCTCCTGCTGGCCCGGGAGGCTCAGCCAGGCCAGGTCGGGGCCGGCCAGGCCGCCCGGGGCGCCCAGGAGCGGGCCGGGGGGCGCGTAGGGCGCGGGGCTCAGGGCCGGCGCGCTCAGCCACAGGCGTGGGGCATCGCCCGGCGCGCCCAGGTCTCCGCGCCCGAAGCTCGCCGGGCCGTGCGGGGCCGGGCAGCCCCCCGAGCCGTCGCAGTACGCGGCCATGTCCAGCCGCTCCCGGGCCTGGCCGGGCGGCCCCACGCCGGAGCTCATGGGCGGCGCCGGCAGCTCCCGGGTGCGGCCCGCCAGGCCCCGCCCGCCGCCCTTTAAATGCTGTCGGGGGTCTGCGCCCCAGGTGAGTGTCGGGGGTGCGCCTCCTCCCCCGCCGCCTTGGAAGACGGATGTCTCCGCCCCGCCCCGGTCCCAGCGCCCTGACCAGCCACCCAGCACCTCCCCGACCCGCAGCGCGCCAGGTCGTTTTCCACTTTTCCCACGGGTGGCCGGGGTCCCCAGGGGTCTCACGGGCCCCCGCTTCTTCAGCCTCGCGGGCTCTCGAGTTTGCGGCGCGACAGCCCAGATCCACGCGCGGTCTCCTCGCTCACGGACCGGGACCCTGCCCCGCCCAGGCCTCCGTGTGGCTGGGGCCACGGGGCGGGGGACGCTGGGCCAGGAGTCGCGGTGACGCCCACGTGTGTCGCGGGGCTGAGGCCTCGCCGAGGGGCGTCGCGGTGCCGGACTCGCGGGCCCGAGGCCGGTCCTGGCTGGCGTCCCCGCGTGATAAACGCGCGAAACGCCCCCAGGCAGCCCCGACTCCTGCAAAGGTCGGGACCGTGGGAGCCCGGGACGCGCCCGGCCTGTCGGTGCGGCGGCCCCGGGCGCGAATCGCAGGAGCTGGCGACACCGTCCGCCGCCCTTCCCTGCACGCTGCGATCGCGGACGCCCCCGGCCCCCGGCCCCCCGCGTTGCCCGGGTCCCCGCTGCCCCAGCCGAGGGCTCCACAGCCAGCCGGGCCGGGCTGCTGCGCGGTGGGGCCGGGTGCCCCGGAGGAGCGCGGGGTCCGGGCTCCCGGTTCCTGCCACGCGCCCTGGCGCCAACTCCAAAGTTCGGGCGGCAGTGACCCGCCCCATCGTTGGCCTGTGCCGTGGAAATAGCTGTCGCTCTAGGGCCCTCCCGAGTATGTGCTGGGGGCTGGGAACGCTCAGAGCGGCTGGATTTCAAGTTTAAAAAACCGAAGTTGCCATCCTGACACCCGCCCCCCGCGGCCGGACCCCCACTTCTGGCGGCGGGGAGGAGAAGGAGCCCCGGGCTGGGGCGAAGGACGGTGGGGGCTCTGAGACCACGGGGCGCTGGGCTGGTGTGGTCCTACCCTCCCGGATTGCAATTTCAAATGTTATGTAAAACCACCATCTGTGGAGCGAGGGAACAACAGAAGGGCGAGTCCCCCTGTCCCCACCATCGCCTCTCCTGGCGGAAGTGGCAGCCCTTTAGGAGGTGGCAGCCTTCTCCAGGTAGACACCAACCAGTGATCCAAAGGCCCCGAATTTCCGGTTGTTGTCCAAGGAGTAGAGGCTGTGGGAACCCAGACCCTTTTAGAAGCGCCCCCCCCACATTCCTGCAGGGACAGTGGGGGGCTGGAGTGGGGAGGGGGAGGCTCAGGAGGAGAAACAGCCCCCTGCCTTTTCCCGTCCTACCCCTATCAGCCCCTGCTGGTGGGCTTGGCCGGCTGGAATGTGCCCGCCTGCCCTCAGACCCTGCTGTCTCCGGGCGAGTCAGGCTGTCAGCAGCCCGTCCTCAAGGAAGTGTCCTCCCATCAGCAGGTGGGGCTGCCAGCATGACCTCGAGGTGACCATTGCGGGCAACCTGCGTGCGGACGCCTATCCCAGGGCTGTCCCGGAAGAGTCCGGCCTAAGTGGCTCGGTTTTTCCTACTGCCTGGCTGGGTACCTTCGGGACAGCCCTGGGACATGGACGCATACCCTCCGCCCTCCGCAGCGAGGCCTGGAGTGTGCGGAGTCCGGGCAGCTTGCACGCCCGACGTTTTGACGTGGCTGCCGGCTCGGAGGCAGCTTGCTGGAGAGCATGCTTGGGGGACCCACGCCACTCTGCCTTGCCGCAAATGAAGGGGACACGGAGGGAAGGGACAGAGGGAAGGTGGGGAGCGCAGCCAGGTGGGTGGGCTTGCCTGCTCGGCCCAAATCCACCAGGACCTGCCGGGCTTCCCCTTCGTTCCAGTAGCTGATGTGTCCCCGCAGCTGAGGAACCAGGAAGAACATGGCTGCTTCGTGGGGGCATATGGACTGTCCCCGGCTCGGAATGGGGAAGCCGCTCCTCTTGGTGGGATGACAGTCATTTGGGTGCTCGAATCAGCCATGTTGGATTGTAAACAGCAGCCTGGGTCATCTCCTGCGAAGTAAATGGGTAAGAAAGATGATAGTTCGTGCCAAATTCCTTTTACCTTCTCCACCTTTTTTTCTGTTACTTCTGTGAAATCGTCACCCCTTGTGAGTTTGGGACCTCTCAGAAGATCAGATGGAACTTCACGCAATGGCCCTCAGTTTTACTTGATGGAAACCACGACCACGTCTGCCGTGCCTGAGTCCACATTTTAATCACCCGCCTTTTCTTTCTGAACCCGGAGTTCCCCTCCCTGCCCCCCCATAGCTTCCTTGTCTTCAACAGATCAGACTCATGCCGGAGCCCCAGTAGGTGGAGGGCAGTCATTTGGGGGAGGAAACGTTTTTAACACTCAAGTCAGTCTTGGGTGGAACTGTGATGAGAATTTTTCCAAGAAAAGAATCAACGCTCAGGGTGAAGAAAGGACAGGGCACAAAGCTGTGCTTTTAGCGGACCCAGGCCCCCTCCGCCCTGCCGGGGTTCGCCGGCCAGTTTCCCTAAGCAGAAGGCAGGCGTCGTGCATCGTGCAGTCACGTGGAATGTTTCTTTTCTCTGTGTACTGCTATGGCAGATGGGTTCATCTTTTATTCCACGGTTTAAAGCCATGACTGTGCTCAGAAGGAAGAAGGTAGAAGACATACTTGGTCATTTAACTGGATGATGCTTATTTTCTTTGGGGTACACATACAAATGTTAAAAGTGATGCAACCACAGGGATCCCCTAAAGACATTCTAAGAGTCATGGTGGCATTTGTTTTCTTGGATCCCTGCAGACAGGCAGACGTCAGGAAGGGAGTGAGTGGGACAATGTTCACGGTCATGAGAACGGCGTTTGGCGGGCCGGCCGGCAGTGTCACAGTGACTCGGGTTTGAGTTCTGGTCCTGCCCTTTCCAGCTATGTGATCCTGAAAGAGGACACTCAGACCCTCAGTTCCCCCATCTCTAATACAGTAGTAATAATACAGTGATATTACTAAGAGCCCCCTTCCCACCGGGCCGGAAGGAAATGCTGTATATGAAGCACTTGGCACGTTTCCTGGCACTCAAATAAGGGTGCATTTTTTGTCACTAGTCTATTTTTCACAAAATTTTATATAGCAAATAAACTGACAAAACAGCAATAAATGAAGGTGGGTGGTGGTGGTGCTAAGAAGCGAATGCACTCTACAGTCACATGGTGGACCGTCACTCCTCTTCAGGGTGCCTGTCCTTAATGATGTGACTGGAATGCCACCTAGTGGAGCATCGGAGTCTATTTTCTGAAGCAGCCCCATTGGTGGGAAAAGCATGATGTGAAAGGGTTTAATCCACAAAATCAACATCAAAATCTCCATCTCCAGCACTCACCCGACTTCCAAGAGGTAACTACGATTCAATCTTCCTGTGTTAGACGTTCTGAAGTTTCCTCCACAGCTCCAAATTCTGTTTATACCCATTTTCCCTTTTTAAATTACATTTTTGTCAGAGTAATACAAAGAGCAAACTTATTTGCTTTCCCAGCCCCTACCCCGTTCTGCTCCGTAGCAAGGATAGCTTTTAAACTCTGCTACCTGATTTTTAAAATACCTCCATGTTTTAAATACTATGTCGATATTTTTGCCTGATTCATCCATGTTTAGCTTTATCTATTGGCTTTATTTTAAAAGATTAGATTTTGGGTTACTTATACCTAATTCTCTAATCCATTCTCCCAGTTCAGTATATTGATTTTTCTTTCAATCTACTTCAGTGTTTCAGCTATTTTCTTTTATAAAATTCTTTTACTAAAATTATAGCTAACACACATGTTTTATTACTTTCAGGGGTACATCATAGTTATGCAACGTTTATACACCTAAAGAAGTGATCACCATGGTACGTCCAGCAGCCAGTGGACACCATGCTGTGCTGTCACAGTATTATCGACTGAAGTCCCTGTGCGATGCATTACGCCCCTGTGACTTACTTGTTTTATACCTGGAAATTTGAATTTCTTATTCCCTTCATCTTAGGTGTTTTAATTATGTAATTGTTCTCCACTGCCGACCAAGCAGAATTGTATGATTACATTTTCTTTTATGTAAACTTCTATTTTTCCAGGAGTTAACGGTTGCCTCAGTTTTTAAAATTTACATAGTTTCTCTTGAACATCTTCACTTCGGCCAACTTGCGTGCGACACATTGCCTAGCTTTGTGTATGTGTCTGAGAAACTGTCGGTCTGGAGCCCTTTCAATTAATTTCTAACCAGCCTGCCTGCTCTGTTCCTTTGACCTTATCCGGGAAATTTCTTTCCTCCTTTTCCTTCACGAATCTCCTGCTTTCCAGGTTTCTTATCTTTCTCTTTGTTGGATTACTTCCTTCTTTAAGGTAGAGTATTGCATCTTGTTGCTTCCCAAGAAAGGGTGGCTGGAGAGTACAGGTTTTTGAGAATTTCATGCATTGAAATTTCTACCTTCACTTTGATTAGTAACCTATGTGGGTATAGATTTATAGGTTGGAAATCATTTTTACATAGAATTTTGAAGATATTTTTTTTCCATTAATCTGTTGCTTCAAGAGCAGCTGAGAAGCACAAAGTGATGTAACATTTTTGGTCCCTGAGTTGCGGTATATTTTTTTTCTCCTTGGAAATGTTTAAGGTCTTGTCTTGGTTCTTGGGGATCTGAAGATTCATGACTCTGAGCTTCTATTTCAGTCATCATTTTGAACACACTGCGGGCCTTTCTGTCCGGAGGCTCGTGTGCTCTAAGTCAGGAGCTAATCACATTGCCATTGCTTTTTCATTATTTCACACCATTCTTCCCTCCTCACTCTTGCCAGTCAGATGTTGGACATCCTAGATTGATCCACTATTTTCTTATCTTTTCTGTCCTATTAATTCTCCCTTCTTGCTGTTGATCTATGTTCAGGGAGAATTCCTTGACTTTATGTTCTAATCCTTCTACTGATTTTTTTTTTTTTTTTAGTTCTTATGGATAATTTTAACATTTTTAAAAACTAGAGTGCTTTCCTACTTTGAAACTGTTCTTTTTTCTAGCTTCCTGTGCTTGTTTCATGGATGTACAATTCTTACCTCTTTTAGGGTAATTACTATAATTATCTTGAAATTATGTTCTGCATTCTGTGTTGTCTGTTTCCTTTGAGCCCATTTAGATTTTTAAAAAATATTTTAATCATTTCAGTCTTTACTTTTCATATTGGAGTCAGTCATTAAAGGCTTAGTGATCCTTGGCTGACCATTCGTATTTGGGAGTGAGGCAGTAAAAAAGTTGGCTGGTAGCTGCCTGAGTGTGTGTATGTGTGTGTGTGTGTGGGGGGGGGGGTGTATATGCGTTTGTGCGTGCACACATGCACATGTGCAAAATCAGGGCACCTTTTGAGCTGACCCCTGAATGTCAACTCAGGAAAACACAGAGGCCAGTGTCCCAGCAGGCTGCCCAGTCTTCTCGTGGGCATAGAGCCCCTGGGGTGTGGACCGGGGGCGGGGGAAGGGCCGGTCTCAGTGCTCTTCTTACAGATGTTCACTCAATCCCCTGGTTTGAGTCAGACGTTTTACTCCCATCTTCCTGTGCGCCTCTCGCTCCTGAGTCTGAGACCCTCCAGTTTTAGCTCTGGAAATGAAAAGTTCTTCCTGCTGTGGGTGTGGGGGGCTCCGAGTCATTAGGTGGGGGTCGGGTGTCTGCTTGCTCTCTTTAATGGATTCCCAAATCCCTCCTCAACCGCTAGTTGCCTGCCTCATCCCTGCCTTGCTGGGTAATGGGTACTTTCAATTCTTACGATTAGCTTGCTCCCAACAACATGTTGAACCTAAAGTTTCCTTAGGATCAGCAAAGTTTGCTAATTACCATAAAATTAAAAGGCCTGTAAGCATTTGGGGGCCCTGCCGATTCTCAGCATTTCCTGCGTCCCCAGCCCTGCTTAATCGCCACCCCCTCCTCTCCTGCTCATCTGAACTTTAAACCCTTCAGAAGGCGCAGCCCTTCGAAACGATTGCTGAAACCTCTTCCGACAACACAGCCGGCCTAAGCTTTAGACCCTGAGCTCGCTGAGTTAAGAGTCTAGGATTGTTTTCCCATATTAAGTGACAAGAGAATCTTCTCGTGTGGGAACCAAAAAGTGTACTGAGTTGAGAGCTGGTCTGAGAGGGCGCTACAGAGGAGGACATGAGTACAAAACATCCTCCTGCACTTCAAGGGGAGAGTCTTCGGTTCTACCCCGGGCACAGCAGGGGTGTAGGTGAGAGAACCCCCTTCTTGTTTCAGGGGAGTGCCCCCCAAGCACTTACTCGCCCAGTCGGATACTCTCAGAGTTGTTACACATGGTCTCTAAAGAGGATCCCTTTATGAAAGGCGAGCCAGCCCCAGGTACCTTAATCCTGAAGACACCTTAATTGATGGCGCAGAACACCCGAGAACCGGAGACTTGAACACTGAGAATCGCTCTTGGCTGGTGAGCTGGCGTCCCAGATGGCAGATTCATCTTTTCGACAATTAATCACTCAAGGGCGGAAAATAATCAGGATTCTCATTGAGTCAAAGCAAGATGGGTTCAGAAATTCTTTCAGGAAGTTACCTGGGGTCCAGAGTCCTTGAAGGAATCACGGTTTTATTTTCCAAAGCAGAGCTAATCCCATTCCTAGTCACCGAAGCACAGTTCCAGCTCAGAATTATTATAACACCTTCCTATCACGTGCACGGTGGCCATTTGGCCAGTCGCTAAGGCCGGCGAAACATCGCAAACAGATCTCCAGCCTCTGAAGAAATCATGGACCTCACCTTAGTCACTAAGTGTCATTTCTGAAAGAGGTCACAGGCTTAGCCACTGCTTCAGCAAGGTCGCCGTGCCTCACTGGGCTCGTTACAAAACGACGACTTTCTGGAGCACCGGAAGGGCCGTGTCCTGTGCGCGCTGTACAGAAACTGGGCGAACCGGGCTGGATCCTTCTGGTTCTGATTCTGGTTCTGACTTTATTGAAGCCGTAATTGAGAAGCATACACACCTTGCCAGGTTCAGGGTGGCAGCCCTGACACTCGGGGTAGCGTCTTGTCCCCCGAAGAGCAGAACCGGCCCTTCCTGTCATTCACACGACTTTCATTAGGTTATGTTGTTATAACCGCTCTATTTTATAGTCGTCTTCCTGTGCCGAATTTGTTAAATGCTATCATAGGCACGTGTGTAGGAAAAAGCATAGGACACGTGGGACTCGCTACTGTCCTCGGTGTCAGGCATCCATGGGGTCTTGGAACGTACCCCTCCCCTGCAGATAAGGGGGGACCACTGGAGCAGGATGACCAGGCTTAGTTCGATGACCTTCCGGATGAAGCAGGCCTCTGCGTGCTAACCGCAGCCTCTCCCGGAGCTCCTGGCGTCTGGGTGGCTGGTGAGCTTCCGTGCGGTCAGTCCTGCAAAAGAAGGCCACCGGGGCTCTCGGAGCTAACTGCCGGATCCGCCGAAACATCGGGAAGTGACGCGTTATGGTGAATGTTTAATCAGAGACAGGAACCGAAGCGTGCAGCCATGCTGTCAGGGAGGGACGGGCCCTTCTGGAACGTTGCTGCTCAGCAGATGCAAAGTAGGTCCCGCTGGGTTGCTAATGCCCCGGCCGGTTTCATCCTGCGGCTTCTGTGCCCTGACTTCAGGCTTCATTTGCCACATCCACCGGCCACTCCAACAGGCTGGGCCTCGTCCTAGGGAAACGTCACATCAGCACTCACTCCCAACTCTGCTGGAACTCTCTGGCCATCAGGCTTGAACTCACAAGGGGCAGCCTAAGCCACCCACACAGGAGCAGACGCTGGCCGCCGAGGCTGCTGCCCCGGAGTGGTGCCCCCTTTTCCTCAACGAGTGGGCGGGGTGCAGGGGTCGGGGGTGGGCACTCCGGAAGCGCCTGGGTGCTCCAGGTGGGCTCAGCCTCGTCACAGAGAACCCCAGAGTCAGGACAGGCCGTCACGCACGTGGCCCCATCGCTCTGGAGGGCGCCAGTGTTTTCTTCACGTCGCAGGACCCACGAGGGGAGGACGCAGGAGTCGCGTGCAGCGAAGCACCGCCGCGGAGGGCGCGCGGGGGAGCGAGCGCGGCTGGAAGGGCCGCGCCTGGAAGTGCCCGGGGGTGGGCAGCTTCGCCGATTTTGGAATTCCTCCCGTGTCCCAGCGCGGTCTCCCAGGAAGCCCTGCCTTTGGGCTCTGGCCACCCTTCGATGTGGGGGTGCCCCGGGGCACAGAATGGCTCCCCACACCCACACCCCCGCGCCAGCCAGTGGAGGTTAGCGCTTCTGGACGGGTCATTCCTGGCAAGCCAGGGGCCTGCGTCCTCCGTCTCCCCATCAGCGAACCCCCACTTTCTCTCTTTCTTTTCCTCAGCTTTGCCCTTTCCTTTCGGGGGTGTGCACACAGGCTGTGCTCGTGGTGGCGCCCTGGGGTGCGACCCATTCTTTTTAGCATGCAACCCCTTGGCTCCATCTCGCGTCCCCTCAGCAGGTAGCTCTGCGTCGTGGCATTGCCTTGTCCAGGTGGCGGAGCCGGCTGTCACTGCCTCCCACACACCTTTCAGAGATGTTGGATTCTTCTTTGGGGAGAACAGATAAACAACGCTCGTCCGGACCATTGCCTAAATGATGATTTATGGAAGACGTGGGGGTCTATGTTTTCAGAAAACGACTGAAGCATTCTCTTCATCTATTAGTAATTCGAGGTTGATGAGCCAATGACTTGAAATCCATTCTTGAAGTAAGCTTTTCTTTGTAAAGGCAAGAAATGTGTACTTAAGCATTATCTACCCCTACCAAGTGTTTTCTGTGCCTTTAAGTTGTATTTCGGTAGTATTAGCATATGGATAAAATTATAGCAAATGGCATTTTAAAAAGCTAGATAATACACCTGTTGGTGAAAAATAAAATAAAATATTCTTTTTAAAAGAATAATAGGTAAAAATCAAAACCTATACACATCAATTTATTAACAAACATATATGTACATAAACACATACATATTCATACATTTGGATAGACATAAATGTATATGTGCACATAGAGTTTTAAGAAAAATTATGTCTATTGCTTGGCATTTTGGTGTCTTGTTTTCATAGGGTCTTAGTCATCTGTCTTCTTTGCAAGAGTGGATTGGTTCTTAAAATACTCCCGTGGGTTTATTACATTGTATTTGCTAGTGCTGAAACTCTGACTTATTTTCTCTTGGGGCTGAGTTTGAATATAAATTAAAAATACTCAGTATCAATAGGAAAAAATGGCTCTCATCTCCCTCAGATTTCAATATGAACTTTATTTTATTTGATCTCTAATGTAAGTTCCATGTTTTCACTCATCCTACCAAGAAGCACATTTCATTTAAAAATGAAATTCCTGGGAATGTTTATGAGCAATTGTGCTGTGTCTTTCCCAGTCTCTCAGTTGAGCTCTCCAGTGGGGAATCCTTCTGCATCTGAACAAATGTCAGCCAACCAGCAAACCTCTGGTGTGGAAGGAAATAACGTCTCCTAATGCACACAAGACTCAGTATTGTTTTTAAGTCGAAGCTTTGAAAATGTGTTTTGCTCTGTGATTCTAATTTTTAGCATAATTTAGTATGATTTATAGGTTTGTAGAGGATTTCTCATATTCATTTACTTAGTGAATGAAAATGTGATTATAACATTAATTATTTTAATTGAATTTTAATGTTCAATTAAAATTATTCCATATTCCATAGACACTTTTATTTTATAATAATAGAATTACTTTTGTTATACTTAAAATATGGACTTGGGAAATACAATTGATATTATTTATGGAGCACGGCAATCATCTGAATACTCTAAAACAGTGTTCTGTCTCAGATGTCACCCTCTTTTACTGGGCAGACAGCTCGGAGAGGACTAGCTTGAGCTCATGGCATGAGAGAGGAGGGGATGTCTGGAGTTGCCATGTGACAACTGGCAGCGGGAAGTGGGCAAATGCTGCAGCCACACCACCTTCATGCATATAATTAAAGAAATGAAGAAAAACGCTCATAAAAGTGGACCGTTAGAGTAGAATACCTTTCAAGCAATTAGTCCTTGAGACTAGTGCTAATAGATGTGACTGTGTTAAATGAAGTCCCCAAAATAAACATCGTTTATCTAGTGCTCAAATGAGATGGATGACACAGTGGAATGGCAGATTCACAAAAGGATCAAACTCAAAAGGTAATTCACAAACACATGGAAAGAGATTATTTATTAAAGAGCGTAACCAAACGATGACTGCCCATTAGAAAGCGGCTAAGAGCAGGAAGCCATTTCCAGCTACTTTTCCATCAAAATCAATTCTACACCGACTGAGAGAAGCATAAATAAAGTAAAATGAAGCCATAAAAGAAAACCCTACACCTACATTTATTTAAAATCTTGCCATGTGGTGAGACTCTTTGAGCAGGAAATCAAAAACCATGAAAATAATTGAGAAGTGTTTTTACTTATAAAGTTAAAATTTGAGTATGGATAAAATAGCTTAAATAAAGTCAGAAGACAGGTGACAGACAAGGAAGAAGTACAGATGCTCCCTGACTTCTGTTGGGGTTCTGTCCCCATAAACCCATTGTACGTTGAAAACACTTAAGTCGAAAATGCAGTTACTACCCCTGATCTACTGAACCCCATGGCGTACCCTAGCTCACCTTAAAGATGCTCAGCGTACTGACATTAGCCTGAAGTTAGGTAAAGCCATCTAACACAAGGTGCTGGGCATCTCGCGTACTCTATCACTCTCACACTATCGGAAAGTTGAAAAGTCCTAAGTTGAGCCATCGTAAGTCAGGGGTCATCTCTATTTTTAACCCCCACGGTCAAGTAAAGGCTAGTGTCATTAATTTATAAAAAAAAAGCCCACAAAAGGAATGAACACAATACAAGGACCCCAATAGAAATTCAAGCAAAGGGAATATACATGGAATTCATGGCAAAGAAAGTCTACTGAGTAATTTAAGAAAACCTTATGCATAATTAAAGAAACAAATAATATAATGACAGTGCAGTGAGGTCAGCTGGGAGCCGGGAAGCGGCAGGCAGGAGCAGAGGTAGCAGGGGAAGAGTCAGCGGCCTGAGGAGTGGGTTGCGTGTGCAGCTCCGTGCAACCAGAGCATGAAAGGGCCGCCCCACGGTTACCCCAAGTGAACTTCTGTAGAACATTCTCTATGATCCCCCACCTAAAGCGCCATCCAATAGGCCATTCTGGTGTGTTTGCTCTAGAACCCAGCACTCAGCTTAGGGATCGTCTTGACCTCAGTGTAGTCGGGGTTGGGGGGAGCTGTTGCCCGTGCACTTGGGGGCAGAGGCTTAGAGGGCAGCAGTGAGGACCAGCCCCACCCACAGGGGCCTTCTGGGAACTACCGGACTGACCTTTGGTGCTGTGCCTCTTTCACAACAGTCAGAGGCCCCATGGAAGGCCAAAGGGAGACCAGCACCTCCCCCACCCTAAATGCTGCTGAGCGAACTGACCTCTAGCACAAGAGCTCTCAGGTCCCCGGAGAACTCTCCGTCCGGTGGACTTTTTCACTTTCTGTGATGTGTTTTATTTTTTCACCAAGTGCAGTTACTATGATGTAAATGCTATGTTTTAATTAGTTTTTATATGTCTGTTAATCCAATTAGCAGCATTCATTACGTGAGCATGATGAGTGGAGTTCATCTAATGAGGTGCGCATGCGCCCGCAGCGAGCGAGGCGGATTGATGGTCGCACACAAGGCAAATAAAACATTTGACAAGCAATCTTTGGTTTTTAATAACATGCAACATTTCGATGGAAGAGGAACAGGGAGGAAAATAAATCGACTTTTATAGAGTAGAAGAAACCATGATACACCATATGAGAAGGCCAAGTGTGTGTTCAATAAGATTATCATTATAGGTGATTTCAATTATTCCAAACTAATTGGAAAATCTCGAAGGTGTTCTGCATCACAGCCTCCCTGAGAGAGAGAGAGACAGGCAGAAGGAAACCTGGGGATCTGATTCAGGGACTCCCCAGAACAAAACTCCACACCCCTCACCCCCTACCAAGATGGTGCCTGGAAATGAGCAGAACCCCGATACCAAGGTCAAACAGGGCTGCAGATTTATTACAAAGATTCAGCAGATTTCACTTAAAATCAGTATTTCTCCATGCTCTTAGGGAGGTGCTTTCCATAGTGATGTGCTCGCTGGCTGACTTCAGACTGGCTGGAACTCGTCTGACCACCTTCCAGGGGACCCACACTTTACTGGAGCCTCGCTTCCCCAAGCAGGGCCACCTTTTGAGTAATAATACGTCATCGGGGCGTCCTGTGCAGATCATTGCACGAAAATATCATTAGAGCAACGACTGCTTTGGTGACGGATGGCATGAGAGACCCAGGGAGGTGATGGACCGCCTCTCGGTTCTGAGACGCACTCACGGACAGACGTCGGCGTGCACAGATGAAGCTCTCCACGACGGAGTGTTCCTTATAGGACATCTCACACTGTGATTTGTGTTCTGGTCGTCCAGTGATGAAAGAATGAAAGCATAGCAATCCAGCGTTCAGCTGGGCTCTTAGAAAGCCGGATCTTGCATAAGCTGTAGTGAAAGCTTCAAAGGCAGTGAGCTCTTTGGGACACGCAGGGCTCAGCTTGCCCGTGACTGGGACAACACGAATGCTCCTTGATGTTCAGCAAATGCACTCACTACCCTTGGTGTCCTCTCTGTCACTTGCAAAGGAGAGCTACAGTGGCCCTGTTCTCTAACAGATCAGGTCTACACTTAGGGAAGCAGGACGTTCTTAAAAGTCACATCACTATCCAATTTTGAAGGCTCTTGTCACATGAACCCATCATTTAGGTTGGGCAAGTGTTACGGTCCCCTTTTTGGAAAAGGAAACCACGGGGTTTCCGGCTTTGCCCACGGTCCTCACGCTCCTGTGGGTCAAGTCAGGGCTGGCACGTGCCTGTGTGGCGACGGTCCTGTCTGCGTTTCCTGCCACCTTCATTCCAGGATCCCAGAAACGCTGAGTGGTCCTTCAGCCCCAAGTCCCTGGGAAAATCTGCAGCAGCTTTGAAAACTAAATGTGTGCAGGCGTCTTGCTGAAATTCTTGTAGCTGGAACTGACGTTTCTAAAGTGAAGTCATCAGGAACCTTGACAGACCCGAAGGACCTCGAAGTGATGGGAACCACACATCAGAGTGAAGTAGAGGACCAATGAGGAAGCTCTCGTTGCCACGCGGAAATGTCCTTGAAACCCAACACAACCCTATTCTCTGCCCCCGATGGCTAGGTGGTGCCCAGCTCGCAGACTCGGAGCCAGACCCGTGCAGTTAGGACGTGTCACAAGCTGACTGCTCTCCGCCTGGTGTGGCTTCCCTGGTTGGGATCCTGCCCGGGGCATTCACCCCACACCCCTCTCCCGCCCAGGTGAGCTGCTCGTGCTGGCTTAGCACTCAGCATGCCTGGGGTTTCCACCCACTGGAGGTGAGACTTTCCCCCACAAAACATGACTGTCACTCCACCTTCCCCTGGTCCCCACTTCGATGCCAGCGAGCGGCCTGGCTGGCCCCCGTGTCTGCTTGTCCTTTTTCTCCTGCCTCAGGTGTGCTGGCTGTTAACAGGACGGGCCGCCCACAGCCCTGGAACGCTCCTGTCTCCAACTTGGGGGCCATGTCGTCGTCTAACCCACAGTGCAACCCCAGTCTTTGGAACAAAATTAATTTTACACTTCCATCAAATAGTACATATGCCGTATTGTGCCATGTATGACGTGCATTTTTCCCCAAAAAAATCGTGAGGGAAAATAAGGATGCGCACTATACACAGGTGGTACTAATTCCGTATCTACATAAATGTTTTTAATTATTTTATTTATGCTTATGAGTTGAAGGTGGTCCATAAAATTTCTTGAACCATAATATGTTACAAAATAAATGCTAAAATTCCTTTATAACACAAAAAACAAGTACCTAAATGCAAACAAATAAAAATTTGAATTAAAAAAATTAAAACAAAAGATTTTTCTTCCCCGGAAAGAGTGGGCCAAAAAGATGGGTGTGGACGGACCACAGGAGCACATTGTTCACAGAAAAATGCGCTCCGCAGGCCAAGGTTACAGAGTATCCGTAAGCTTAAAACAACAGGTCTCCTCCATCCCAGCCTCGTCCCCCAGAGGCGGGCCCTGGTCCCCCAGAGGCGGGCCCTCGTCCCCCAGAGGCGGGCCCTGGTCCCCCAGAGGCGGCCCCTCATCCCCCAGAGGCGGGCCCTGGTCCCCCAGAGGTGGGGCCTTCGTCCCCCAGAGGCGGGCTCTTGCAAGACTTTCTGTTGCCCTTCTTTGCAGAGTTACCGTCATAAACCAGGGTAGCACACCCATACCTTCCTCCTTGCAATAGTTTCTGTTACTAGAGTTTTCCTTATACATTCTTTTGTTATCTTCTAAGGGTTACACTAGAGGCCACAGTGTGAGTCATTCATCATCGCCCGCCTTCATTTAGTACTGCTACTACTTTGCCATTAACTTTTATTTTTATCATGACTGGTGCGTTTATATTATTTCTACGGATTGCTTTGTTATTGTTCTTCAAATTCTTGAGTTTTAAATTTGGGTAATTTACATTTATCCTTTTATTTAAAAATTGTAAGTGTTTAAGGCTGTACCTTTTCCTTCAATAACCATTTTAAATGTATTGTGTATAAACTGATATACAGGGTTTTCATTAACATTATTTTTCAGACTCTGCAAATCATTTTTATTTGTAATTTCACTCAAAAATTGTTTAATAGAGACTTCTTAATTTCTAGGTTCAAGGATCTTTGAATGTTTTGTTATTATTTCTAGTCTTAATGAATTACATGGCAATACAGAATTGTCTGTAATGTTTCTGTTTGCAGACAATGACTGCATCTGCCTTTGGAAGCTGATCTGCGATGAACGTTTGTGAGCCGTGTAGCTCGGCCAGCCCAAACGCTGCGTCACAGACCGGGGGGTTCCAGAGCAGGCGGGTATGTTCTCACAGTTCTGGAGGTGGGAGGTCTGCTGGTGGGGTGCCGGCACGGTGGGTTTCTGGGAGGACCCTGTCCCTTGCTTGCAGGTGGCTGCCTTCTGACAGGTACTCCCATGGCCTGTCCTGTGCACGTGTGTGTGTGTGTAGCTCTCTGGCATCTCTTCATATCAGGGCACTAATATGACTTCATACAACCTTAATTATAATACTTGCATAATTATAATACTTCATATAACCTTAATGACTTCCATAAAGGTCCTGTCTCCAAATGTGATCACATTGGTGGTTAGGGATTCAACATAGGGACTGGAGGGACACCAATATTCGATCTGTGACTGTGCATTTGAGCGCACACATTTTCTCCTTTAAGGTACAGTGGACTCTGATAACCGGAACTCAAGTGACTGATGACTTGAGATCTTGCTGGGTGCTTGAGTCCCGGTCAATGGAGAGTCTCTGTGCATTTATCTGACATCTACCCATCCCCGTGGGAGCCGGTCAGCTGAGAGTCTACAGTATAAAGTTTGATATATATCCAGAGGACGCACCATTTTACATCCTTACTTATTTCATTGTGCTCCCAGGTCTGATTTGAACTGAGAGTGCTTTAAAGTCTGTGGCTAATGGCGTGTGTCTTTGTACGTCTCCTCACACCTCTTTACGGGGTACGTGTTATACAGGTGGTTGCTCCATATTTTGGGGGCACATTCATCTTTTTATACCTCTTTTTTAACTGTGGTTTTTAACAAATGTGTCCCTCTTTGTCACATTTAATTTTCTTAGCTGAATTCTACTTGTTTTTTTTTTTTTAAGTGTAGGAATCCAAGCCCTGATTTCTTACTGCTTTCATTGGCCTAGTATTGTCCTGCCCCCCACTTCGCGGGGCCTTCCTAATTCCCAGGACTCCCGCGGGGCTTCCCGGGTGTGTCCTTGGTGTGCATCATGAGGGTGGGTCTTCCTTTGTGAGCAAAATTAAAAATAGTTTTCATTTAATAGGTGGATGGCATCCATTACTGACGGAATGGATATTTTCACTGATATGACTGATGGGTTTGGTCTCAGGTTCATCAGAGTATAAATGACCATTTCCATGTGTATTCTGTAATCGGTGCTGTGTTTCCTTCTCTGCAGAATGTGCTTTAATTGCTCTTTTCTTCTGGTGCGTAGAGAACCTGTAGTTTTGTGTGAGTGCTTTGTTTAATGGGCTTAGTTCCCTGCTGTTCTGTTTAAGTGTTTGCTGTCTGACTGTTCAGTGTTTAACAGTGAACTCTGACGCCCACATAGTGCCTGGACGATTTAAAATGAGCTCATCCTGTTTTCGCTCCCTCTCTTCCCTGTGCCCTTAATTTTAGTTGTGCTGTTTCTATTTCATCAAAAACATATAGCATCTGGATATTACTTTTCTGCAGTGGGCCCAGTTTTACATCTTCAGTTAAATGCTCACACCATTTTTTTTTCTGCTGTTTCCTCAATGTTCTTTGGTAGGAAAAAGATTTATTGTCTAGTAAATTCTTCAAGAAAGGCTAATGAGTACAGAATCCCATGTGTTCTTCACTGTTTACAACTGTTTTCCTATGTTTTGCTTTGCTACTTGAAGGACAGATGACTGGACATCGAATATTGGTTTATCATTTCATTCCTTGAGTTTTCTCGAAAATGCTACTCAGTTTTGCTGTGCTCTACTATTACCTTTTAGGACCCTGGTGCTGGTCGAATTCTCTTGCCTTTGTAAGTAGTTTGACCTTGTTTGGGGAACCTTTGGGGGTTTTTCTTCACCATTAAAATCTAGTCATTTTACTTAGATATGCCTCAGAGTTCTTCATTCTTAGTCCGTTGCCCCAGCTAGACCCACGGAGCTCTTCCATTATTTCAGGTCTTCTTTTATTTTCAGGAAGATTAACAGAATTATAGTTTTAAATCTTCTGTTTAATTACTTGCTGTCTAACTTTAGAAGGTACCGATTGTATGTATGTTAGGTCTTTGTGGGCTTCCATTTTCTCCACTTTCCCTCTAAACATTTCTCCCCCTCTTCCTCTTTCCTTTTTAAATCCTATTTTTCCTCTGCATTTTCTACTTTTCTTTCCCTACATGCCTGGTATTAAATTTTTATTCATATATATTATCTTGGGCATCGTCAAACATAGTTGTTATTTCTGACATGCTTGTCTTTATCTTGTATTTTCTTTTTAATTTAATCAACTCTTATTTTACGACCTTTATTTTCATTTAAATTTTCTTCTGTTTCATGGTGGTTTTCATATCCCTAAATGCCTTTTTAATGATATTTAATTCGTTTTAGGATTTTTTCTTAAATCTTTCTTCTGTTTTTGTTTATGGTTATTTGCAACCAAGATAAGAATTGCTATGGCTGAAATACACTGATAATTATTTTTTGTTTCTTCCTTGTAAGTGCAGATTCCTTGTGCTTCTCTCATTTACACATACCGTCAGTGATTTTCTTCCGTGCAGGGCGGTGTCTCCAATGCGATGGCCTTTCTTTGGAGGGAGGGCGTACACCTTTCGATTCTGTTTTTATTTTATTCCTGATTACAAAACCCTACACATCCCCCTTGTGCCTTTTTCTTTTTCACTTCATAACCTAGTCTCCAAAGTCTCTTCCTTGTTGAACTTTTTCCATCGAGCACCCTTACTTTGCAGACAGCCTGACATAAGTCCGGTGCCCACTGCGATCAGTGAGCTTCTCCATGAGGATCCCTGTTCTGCGTTCTCATGCGCCCTGAGCTCTGCTGCTGAGGGTGCGGGGTCTCGGCCCGTTGGTGGTCGTTTCTGCACTGCGTCCTCGGTGGTGTCTTAGCACAGGTCTGCAGCAGGCGCTTCAGAAGCAGTTCCACTGGACCTTGACGCTTGCTTTTCACATTAATTAGCAGTATTTAGGGTTCTGTTTTCTATTTTTGCAAGAGGCCTGGGTTGGTGCGGTTTGATTTGCTCTTCTTGTTGATTGGTAAAGCCGGCGTTGGGTGTGTGTGATGTTCATACTTACGTGTTTGCAGGGACCACGGCAACCAGGAAATCACCTTGATTTTAATTCACGTTTGTTCTCTCTGCAGCTTTTATTTCTTCATGTGAGTCCATTGTAGAAGGAGAACAGTTACAATAGTATACGTGGGAATACATTTCTTCTAAATTTGATTTGTGAAAACACTAAGTTCCTTGATCATGACACACAAAAATGCTTAGCAAACCTTAATTAACATATAATATAAATTCAATTATTAATAAATTAGAATAGCAATCAATATTGAGCATCCTTCTATTGTAAAACTCATAATCACACATTTAGTTAAAGTGTCTGTGTCTCATGACATTTGAAATGCTAGACTATATATCAATCCTCTCTGAGGAGATGTAACAACATCTCAAGCCAAGTTTCCTAAAAGTAATATCCAGCCTGGTTTTTAGAGACCGTGGGTAACAGTGATGGACCCAAAGGAGATTAGATGCAATCAAGGTGTGCAATCGGCAGGATTTAACCTTTTTATTTTTTTTAGTGTTACATGCTCATAAACAATTTCTTAACTGATTAGAAGTATGCTTATACAATCTAATCATATTACATAATGAGTCTTCCTGTTATGCAGTTAATAAAGACAACTGAAATGTGCTTTGGAGAAAATGCTGCAGTTTATTAAAGATATAAATTATGGATTCAACAAATGCAAAATAATAAGTTTGAGCCATACTCAAGTAATTATTCTCCTATTTTCTTCTAATATCCTGTTCCTATTAGAAATTTTATGCCCTACTGCTCTTCCTGGACTCTTCCCCAAAGTATAGCATTACTATCAAACACACCCAAATTTACCCCACAGACCCCCAGGCACAGGCACCTTATGAGAACAGTCGCTAGTATTGACAGTGAGTAGCGGGAAGCTGAAATATAGCAGAGATGACAGACATATCTTTCCAACAATGTAACGGCCTACTTCCTAGTTTTATTCTGAAACATTGTGGACTAAGAACATCGAAACCTGGAGGAAGTCCTCCTACGTGTAAAACATATGCATAGAAGTGGGAGCGATGTGTTTTGTGTGAATCTGAGTGTGCGGGAATCCAGGTTAAAAGGATTTTGAAC
This sequence comes from Lyroderma lyra, assembly GCA_004026885.1. Taxonomy (NCBI): domain Eukaryota; kingdom Metazoa; phylum Chordata; class Mammalia; order Chiroptera; family Megadermatidae; genus Lyroderma; species Lyroderma lyra. Next base: position 7,104 of record PVJL010010164.1, on the reverse strand, counting down.
AACACCTGGCAGCCCGAACGTTGCTGAGTATTCCTTTCTGAGCCGCAGAGAGGCCTTGATTACATCTTCCTCGTGGAACTCCATAATGCCTTGAGAGAGGCACAGTGCAAATTCATTTAATGTCACCGGAGGAGAAAGGTTAAACTTATTGACTGGAAATCACTATCTATGTGACATTTATTCTCTAACCATGAATAATCAAGTGTTGACTACAGAGTCAATTCACTTTATAGTAAATCATGCCTTTTTCTGAAATATGCGGAATATGTGTAACAAAGGGGGATGGGAAGGGAATGTTTAATTGCAAAAACTTCCTGTGACGCTTTGAAGTTTTAAAAGTGCGTTTATGTGCACTCTAAACGAGTCAGCAAAACCCCGCGTGGGAGAGGCACTTCAGCCCTTATTTGCTCCCCAGGGGAACCGGAAGCTGGGGGAGGCTTGCTCAAATCACCTGAGGTACCTGGGGTAGGGGCAGAAGTACCCTGTCTCTGCATTCGGTGTCCTCGCCACCCGGGCGCTTGCAAATTGATCCAACATCCTCTACTTAGAAGGTACTCAGGGACCTAGCTCTGAGGCTTTACTCACAAGCCAGGCGTCCCCGCGGACTTGCTTCTGAGTTGTTTGTACTTCTTAGAAGGTTTGGGGGATGGAGGCGGCGGGTGGGGGCAGGGAGTGCAGGAATGCAGACAGTTACTGATGTCCCCGTTTTGGACGAGGGCTTTAATCCTCACGGCACCCGAGTTTGCCCCATTTCCTGCTGAAGCTGGGGTCTGGGTGCTCATCAAAGCCCTTGACACCCGGGGCCTCCAAACCCCAGCAGCCTCGCCCACTTTCAGTGTGAAGTCACCGGGCACATTTCCTGCCCAGATGCTCTCAGGGCCAAATTTCCCCTCGGCTCCTGCACTTGGATCACATCAATGTGAGCCCCGTGCTCATACTTGCTGACACAGTCATCTACATCATTTTTTCTGCTTTTTCCCACTATAGAAAATCCATCTTTAGGACAGCGGTGAAATATATTTTCCCACGTCAAAATAGTGCACACAGAAAGTCATAGTACTTTTTGTCTTGTGTAATAGACACTTATTATTTTCACCCACGGAAGAGGCAGATTTGATTTCTGGAAAGGAAGGGTCAGTAATAAGAACTTTATGAGCTTCAAATCCCTAGTCAGACTTCGGTAAGCAAGGTCAGTGCTTCGAGATGGGGTCCAGCACAGGTGCACACACACACACACACACATGCGCGCGCGTAAGGGGGATTTAAAGATTCTCATAACATGAGATAGACTCAGCATTACAGCACTTTTATACTGACTTACACCATAATTTGGGCTGTAAAGTTAGTATTTCAGAGGAAGTGTTCAGAGTGGTAACGTTATATGGTGCTATTACTTTTGTGCTATACTAGGAGCTATGCACTGGAAGTGAAGACCCAATTTCTAGGTTCATAGCTAACCCATAGAAATACATTTCAGATAGATATTTGACACATGGTATAAGCTTTGATTTAATAGAATCCACTTTATGCTTTTTTTTTTTTTGAGCTAGCAATTTGGTATTCAAAAATTCAGGGCCAAGTATGTTAGATCACATTATTCCTTGCTGTGTTGTAATGGCAGCTATAGTTAATGGTTTTAAATGAGTGTCTCCAGGATGTTTTTAAATAATATTGTGGTCTATGTTTGTAAGTATAAACCTTCTGTTCTTGCACTGGCCTAAAAGTGAGGACAGTTCGGATATAGAGACCCTTCTTCTCTGCACACAGCCTGCTCGTGTCCCAGAACACGTCCCTACTTCTTGATATGTATTACGTTTACTTTTCTGGAATAGTACAGCTTTCAATTTATACACAGGCCATCAAATGGCTTTGCCAGCATTCTAAGTAGTTATTCAGGCTGGAACTGAATCAGTGAAATTTCAGAATTCTGGCTGAAATTCTTCTAATCAAGAAAATTTATTCCCTGGGTGTCAGACCTTGGCATTTTGATATATGTGATCTGCTGAAAATGGCGAGGGACAAGTGGGTGGAAAGACACTCTTAGGCTCCAGCAGGCTGGAGAATTTAGACATATCACGATGTGCTTTTCTACAGGTGAAAGAGTGTGTGTGTGTGTGTGTGTGTGTGTGTGCGCGCGCGCGCATGCGTGTGCTTAGTTTTGACCACCTTAATACTGTACTATTTTCATTGTCTTTCTAAAATGTAAGGTCTAGATATGCCTTCTTTTAGAGCCTTCTTGAAATACTAGGATACATTCTGCTGGGATATTTCTCACTTTAAAATTTTGTATTTGTTGTAGCTCAATTTATATCTCTGTTCTCTAAGTTAGAGCCTTCACACTTTCTTGTGTCTGAGATCATTTTTCATCTTTTCTGAACTCGTCATCTAATGGGATTTAGAGAACTGAACTCCAGTGTAAATTCATCCTCTCAAGGCTCTCAGACCTGCCTCAGGTCTCGGGAGCACAGTGCAAGTCTCCCATGGTATCCCCAAGACCCCGACCCTCAGCACTAATGGCCGTTTCAGCAATTTGGCTTCCGCAGGCTGTGACTGCCCGAGGCTCTAAGACAGTGGCCTCCAATCGATTTGGCCCGTTTACCCCGCAAAAAAGAACTGTGCAAAGCACCCTACCCCCTAAAGTATTTTTTATTTTACACCCAAAGGCTTTCATTGTATGTGTGAAGGTACAAACAGGCCCCATTTCCACAACATTGGGAGTCTCCACATTTACGATGAAAATGGTCTATCATTCTTTTGGATGCATCTGGTGGCACTGGATATTATAGTCATTCAATATTCACCATCATCCATTCAAGAAATACACAAACCAGCTTTTAACACCTGCAAGTTTTAGATTTTTTTTTTCTATTGGAACTTACATTTTTGTTTCACTTCTGAAGCAGAATTTTTGCTAAATCTATGTTATGATTGACAATCTATCGATCACCCTTCAATGCTGCTTTGCAAACAAACAAACATGTGTAAGTACTTAAATTCAAAATTTCAAAAACTTATTGTGGTCATAAAGTTGTGTTAAAAAATTTATTCTGGTGGGGGAAACTATGTGCTATTATTATTAAATGTACTATTCTGATGCAATTGATCAACACAGCGTAGCATGTAAGTCGTTATCAAGCATCTAAAATGTTACTGGAAGTGTGTCTATTGGTTTAAGTATGCATAATGAATGTGGCTGAACACGATGTCGTTAGAAATGTGGCAGAGTTCAGCATCTATTTTAAAACAGATGTACAAAAGCTGAGAGGACTTGTTGACATTAAAAGGTAAAAGAAGGTTCCTGACAGCAATTCACGGAAATGCTTCTGCGTTATATGTCAAAAATCTCAGTGATGTAAAGTGTAAAAAACTAATTATCCATCAGCTGCCAGCTCCATTACTTCCTCGTCAGTTTTGTTAACAGCCAGGTTTGGGAAACAGCTCCCTGGACAAAGGATCTGGTACCCCTTCACTGCTGTCCCTCACGTTCTCGGTGACCAGGATGGTCCAGTCACCCCTTTGTGTGGGGCTGGAGCAATACGCCACCGCAAGGGAGAGATGTGGCTTCTCTCTGTCAAAGGAAGGCGGTGGTTGTGGTGCGGGAAGGAAAGCAGGAAGGACCTCGTTCTCGGGCCATTTGGGGGAAAAAGTCAATACGGGATGGAGACTTCCTTAAAACCATGGCTGCTTGTGTACCCCTTGAAGAGCCAGGGACCTAAGCCCCAGGCTGAAGACGGCTGGGCGGGGGCAATGCAGTGGACCACGTGTGGGCCGTGAACTTGGCGGTGTGAGCGCTGGCCGGGCAGGTCTGCGGCCCGACGCCGTCCCCCTCATTCTCTGCCCCTGCGCCGGAGCGGACTGGGGCGCTGACGCAGGGGACGCACGCTGCAAATGAGGAAAAGCCCTGCGCGCACGCCCGTGAGACCGTCGGAAACGACGGGAGACGTCCAGAAGCTTCCAGGCAGGAAGGGTAGCAAGGGTCAGACTGGGACCAGGCTTCCCAAGAGCAGTGCTGGAACAGGAACGTTCTTCAGACTCAGCTGAATTAGGATTTCGACACGAAGGCCCAGCGAATGCTTTCCCAGGCAAACGGGGTCAGAAAGCTTATTTCTCAAAGATTTTCAGTGGGAACACTCCTGGAGGACGCACCCCACGGAGAAGACAGTTTACTGAAGTTCAAAATGGCTTTCATTGGCTTTATCCTGGGTTTTAGCAATGCTTAATAATTAGATGTTCTGATTTCCTCATAGTCGTCTACAGCTTTCTTTGTGCCCTTGACCCACGTTTAATCTGCTCACCCACACGCTCTGGAAGAGTCTCTGGGAAGCCGGTCGAAGGTGTTGATACTTGCTGTTACCTTGTGAATTCTCTTCGCACATTGGTCCCCGTGAGGTGCTGGGGAGCTGTGATGAAGGAAACGTGACAAGGTGAACGGTGTATCCGAATGCAAGTAGGTGCACATAGGGATGGGGTGCCATGCTGGCTGTGCAGGTAGACGGATGGCGCAGCTTGCCTCGGCTCATTTCCAACCACGTTGTTCCCCCGGGGCAGGTGTACACAGATAGAATTCAAGCCCCGCCGCCCAGAAGGGGGTCAGCAGGGGATGGTCTGTGGGACTCATTAACAGCTCCCTGTCCCAGCTAACGAGAGGTCTCCAGTCACAGACAGTGTGACAGGCAGATCCATCTGACACCAGCAGAAGCCGTGCACCGGGCTGCGAGCCAGTGCTCTGGGTCTTGGTCCTGGTTGGCCTGGTGTGGCCTTGGGGCCACCAGGTAGCCAGTCTGGGTCTCAGCTCACACCTGCTGAGTGAAGGCACCGGATGAAGGAGCTCTGGGTCCCCTTTCGTTCTGACCTCCTGAACGCTTCACAAATCGTTGATGAGATTTGGGTTGAAACCTTGTTGAGCACTAACGTGAGGACCAGGCTGAACTGGCCTGAGTGAGCGAAGCATGATTTCCCAACTTGGATGTGCTCTGCGAACTCCAGTAGCACGAGCTAACGTTTGCTGGGCTTCGGCCGTGGACTTGCACGTGCCACTCCCTTTTATGTCAACAGCAGCTTTGCAGACGAGGTGGCGGCCTCCCACCATCCGGAGAAGTTCCGAGGTTTTAAATAGGACCATTGTTGGCGTCGGAGAAAGGACCTGAACCCACGCCAGGGAGGAAGGCCTTGCTTCTCCTCCTGGGAGCTTGGACGTTCCCCGCCTGACACAGATTTCCGGCCGCTGTGGAAAGAAGTCACCTCGAAACTCAAGGGCTTATTGTCTTTTCAGTGGAGGTCAGGGTGGGGCAGAGAACGGCTCTGGCTTGGAGTCTCTCGTGTCGTTCAGTTGGATGTTGTCCCTGTCATCTCAGGACTGGGGCCGGACGATCGGTTTCCAAGGTGACACGTTCACAGCAAGTGGGCGCTGGCTGTGTGGGAGCCTCGGTTCCGCTCCATATGGGCCCCTCCACGCGGCTGCCCAGGGCAGTCCCAGCATCACCCCTGTTGTCCCTCAGAACCAGGGATTCAGGAAGAAGACGGCCCGGCAGGCGGCGTGGCCTCCTAATGACGCGGCCTTGGAAACGACGCAGCAGCGTGCTCGCCGCGTCGACGCCCGAGAGGAGGCACCACGTGTGGTTAGACTGCGGCCATGGAAGAGAAGAGTGTCACGGAGTTGGCACATTTTAAAAATGATTCAATATGTTTTTCTAGCATTTCAAAAAACTGTGGTTAAAAGAAAAAACACAGCGTAAAATTTCCCACCGAAGCCATTTGTAAGGGTGTAATTCCGTAGCGTTAAGTACTGTAGTTTTCTGTGTATGAGACAATACTTTTGTCTAAAATTGGGGGTCACCTTACCCACAGGCGTAACCAGCTGAGAGGCTTTCTGACCGTTAGGCTAGGAAATAGGGGCCGTCTTCTACACGGAACGACACGGCGTGTTCACACTGTTGCACACCACATCTCCAGAACTTCTCTCTGGCCAGACTGAACCGCCACCCCGCGTACGCGCGCTCCAAGACCACACGGGCAGACGAGGCTGATGGAAGCCAAGACGCAAGGGAAGCAGCTGGCACCTTCTTAACTCCAGTGCCAGCCACCGCATGCGACCCGTCACAACAGGTCAGAAAACATTTGCTAAAGGAACACTGAGACTGAGACAGGGGTGAGAGGCACTGGAACTCGCAAAGCTGAAACCGTCCCGTGTCCGATTCACCGGGGGCCCACTGCCTGGCCCCAGCGCCCAGCAAAGGGCCTGCACGGTACTTCGTAAATACATGTAGCATCAAAGTAGATGACCTTGATCAAGAGTGACTCATGGCCACATGAACGCTTTGGTCTTGAAATTTTTTTCAGAAAACAGTATGTAAACAACATTAAAAAGCTATAAAAAAGGGACAACGCCGGCTTCGAAGATAAGATATTACGGTTGATGACTTGATGTATGAGCCTGGGATGCATCCTATTTTTTGCCGTGTTCTACAAATATGCCCCGAAACAAAATTTAGATTCAAGGCTGCAGTTTTAGACAATAACTATATTTTGGGGGATTAAAATAAGAACCAGAGAACAGTACATATAACTGGCATAAAATGGATATTGTCTCCTATGTGAATATTTCATGTAAATATTTTGAATATATTCTGTCTTTGTGATTCAGATTTATTTCTAGGGTCTTATTTGATCACATTTTGAGAGTAATCTTTCTATCTACCATAAGGTAGATTTATATCTAAAGAAGTATAACATTTTTTTCACAGGATTCACTTATTAGGCTAAAATCTATCTCTCCCCCCCATATATATATATATAAATATTTTGACTTTATAGTTATAGCTTTATGCTTTATAGTCTAGGTATTTTTTAAAATCAGTTCAATAGTAGATAGTTCATCAGACTTTAAATTTGCAGTTGACCATAAATTAAATTTTGTTTAGTAAAATTTCAAATCTGCTTATGCCCTATATTTGTAATTGGCATATCTTGTCAGGGAAAATAATGATGTTTAACGCAAATAATAGACAACTTCCTCACGACCACATGTGGCTTAAAGTGTAGAATCAGCTCCAGGACCTGCACATGGGGTCACGCTCGTGGGCGGAGCGTCAGGCAGCGGAGAGC
>PVJL010010163.1:0-51492 GCA_004026885.1 Lyroderma lyra | reverse complement strand
TTTTTTTTTTTTTTTTTTTTTTTTTTTTTTTTTTTTTTTTTTTTTTTTTTTTTTTTTTTTGGTCTTTTATTATTGGCCCAACTCTACTCCATTTATCCTGATGTTCAGTTTCAGGTCAAAGAGACTCCTTCAGTATTTTTCTGAAGGGCCAGCCTCATGCTGGCAAATTCCCTCAGCTTCTGTGTGTCTGAGAAGGTCTTTTTTCCTTCCTCATACCTCGAGTATAAATTTCCTGGGTGATTTATTTTTGGTTGGAAGTTCCTCCCTTTTAAAGTTTTGAATATTTGGTTCTACTTCTTTCTGGCTTGTAGAATTTTTGCTGAGAAGTCTGATGCTTGCCTGATGAGTTTACCTCTAAAGGTCATAGTTTTGTTTTGTTTTTTCCTGGCTGCCTTGAGAATTGTCTTTGTATCTTTAGTTTTTGACATTTTTAGTACAATATGTGTTGGATAAGATCTGCTATGGTCCAGGTGTCTAACGGACCTATTTTCTTCTTGAATTTGGGGTTCCAAATCTTCCCACAGGTATGGAAGGTTCTCATCCTATTTATGTTCTCTGTAGAATGCTCGGCTCCTTCTTCTAATCTTATTATCCTGATGTTGTTTTGTCTCATGGAGTCAGATAGTTCTTGCAGAGTTCTTTCAATGTTTTGCATTTTTTGTTGTTGTTGTTTTTTTTTTCTTTTTTTGGTTCTATATTCCCTATTGTCCTCCTTCTGAGATGTTTCCATGTTGTGATCTTTAATATCACTAATTCTTTCCTCCATCTGGTTGGCCCTGTTTCCTAAGGCAGTTATTTTATTTCTTACTTCTTTTATTGTATTATTTATCTCTAAAATTTCCATCTTGTTCTTCCTTATGGTTTGAGTTTCTTTTTCAAATTATACCTTTTATTCATGGATTTTCTTTCTGAGGTAATTCATCTCAGCTTTGGTGTTCTGCCAGTATGTTTTCATTTGTCTTGGAGGCTTTAGAATGGCTACTTCATAATACCTGTTACTAAGTTCATAAATTTCTAGGTCTATCAGATTCTTTTCTAGAGATTTTTCATCTTCTTTCTGAGCAGCTTTAAATCCTAAGGTAGTCATATTCTCTGTTGGGTTCTTCTTTAGCATGAGAGCTTTATTTTAGCAGGGCCTAGAAGCTCTCTTTCTTTCTCTGATTAGTATTTTTGTAGAGCAGACATTAGATGGCACTGGGGGGCAAGTTTTGGGAGAGAGGGGTGGTGTTTAAACCTTATCTCTGGTCCCTAGCAGCATTTGGGGGTGGGACACATCCATCTATGGCCCCTCTGCTTTCTGCAGTTCATTGGGGAGGTTGTAGGTGAGGGGAGCGGCCAACAAATTGTGCACTGGGATGGCTCCACCTTTTGTGCTTTGCTTGGGAAACTGGGGGAGATAGAGGAAGTTGATGAGATGAGGCTGCTCTCACTGGTTAGGGCAAATGCCATCAAATGCGCCTCTCTCCCCTCTCCAGTGCTTTACCTGGGGCATGTTCCAGCAATTCCTCTCCACAGCAGCCACTCAGGGCTGAGTCTGAAAACATAATGTGCATGAGGGCGCCAGGTGCGCATGCTGTGCGGGCTGGAAGCCAAGGGCCCTGTGAGAGTGCTGGGGGAGGGCGCCGGGCACGCACAAGCCACAGATCTAAAGTCTTATGCCATTGGACACAAGAGGGGAGTGGGCTCATGTGCACCGTGGGTCGGGAAGAGCAGCCCCGCAAGTGTGCCTCACACGTGTTGCATTCCGTGAGGGTACTGGGAGCTGAGATGCTGTATCTGGAGCTTTGTTTTGGCCTGTGGCTATTTACAGTCTCCCAGCTTTCTGCCACTATGGCTTTCACTCTTGTTGCCTCTTGGCCTCCTCCATCCCATGTATTGTGGTGCTCCCTGATTTCTTTCTAGTTCGTTCAGTTAGCAGCAATGGGGTCCAGTCAAAATCCATCTCTGCTCCCTCCTTTCTCTCCCACTTACCCCCCTATCTCTAACTTTCAGGTGTTTTCTTGACGCTTGGGTTTCTCAGTTGTCACTGTGCCACTTAGGCTTTTCTTTCTTGACTCCTGGATGACCATTTAATTGTGGTTTTTGGGAGAAGTATTATGGACATCCTCCCAAATCACCATCTTTCCCTCCTCAAGAAACAGATTTTAATATAATTCTTGCATCAAAAAAGACATTATAACGGAAATTGGGAGATATTTTGAACTTCACAACCGTGAACATACTGCATATCAAAACTTGTGGAATGCAGTTAAAGTAATACCTGGAGGGAAGGTTATAACCTTAAAATGTCTATATTAAAAAGAAGAAAGGTTGAAATTTAAACAGCTAAATTCCCTAAGTTCAAAACTAAATTAGTGCAAAGATTATAGAAGAATGAAAATAAAGGTGATATGAAAGACAAAATATACTAGACAATTAAGGAGATCATTTTATTCAGGTTATTGCAATCAAGTGAGTATTCCTTAATGAAGAATGTTGCAACAAAAAAAGGAAGGGATTCTGGGGTTTTACAGAGGTAGGTAAACAGGGAAATTGTAGGTAAGTCTTAAGGGAGTCATGAAGAAGGATGGAGATAGATCTTATCTGAGGCATTGAAGAAGAGTGGAAGTGGGCCTTCTCTAGGGATATGTGAGGGCAGGGTGGCCTTTGCAAGTTTGCTGAAACACAAAAGGGTGGGAGCACAGGGCACAGATAATATTCAACATTGTCAGTAAGATCAGAAATTAATAAAATAAAATACAGTAAAACCCTAAAACAACAGCAACACCAAAAGTTGCTCCTTTAAAAAGACCAATAAAATTGACAAATCCCCAATAAGACTAATAAAAATACTAAGAAAAGGTCTAAGTAATATCAGAAATAAATAATGAGACATCACCACATCTGCTGCAGACATTAAGGAGATAATAAGAATATATTATAAATTACTATAAATGGAAACTTTAAAGTTAGAAAATTTCTAGAAAAACATTATTTATCAAAACTGACAAGAAAAATTAGGAAATTTAACTCCTACTCACCTTTGTGGGCCATGACTTTATATGTTGAAGAAAATTAGTAAAAGTTGTTAGGTATTTGTCAACACTCCTTTCTTTGATACTAACTATGGGGAGAAAAGGTGGGATTGAGAGACTTTCCCTCCGGTTCTCTATTTTAAAAATTTATAGTGTAAGGTGGTTCTTGTTTGGCTACTATTGGTGAATTTGTGACAGCTAAAACAAGACTATTTTTTCTTAATTTAATTATGAGTCTTAACACAGAATAAAGCACAGAATCACATAAATTCAAGTCTTCTTCCCCTCAGTTCTTATATGGTTCTTCTATGATGGCCCATAGTAAAATTCAAGCACATATTCTATAGTAATGTGCAAAGGGGAGCAATTAATGCAGCCATGTGTTTTGCTTTCTAATTGTCTAAATTAACATATGGTTAAATAAAGATGAGGAAAATCTGGAATAGTGTGTGTTCACAATGTAGCTGAAATCAGTGGTCAACAAACTCTGTATCACACATCAACTACATCAGTATTACTTGGGGTGCATTTTATCTGAAGTCAGGCCTGGAAAGCTGCATTCTATATGTCCACTGGGAGATTCTGATGGACATTTAAGTTTGGGAAACACCATCTTGTGCTATGTCTTTTAAGCATCAATTTTCTCTAATGTGCTATTACATGTAAGTGGACTCTGTTTAGTAAGTTCCAGAATGCAGAAATTCTGTACTTGTAACCAGATTGAAGTGTAAACTGGTAAGACCATTCTGGAGAATAATTTAGCAATATATAATAAAATTGGAAATGCATGCATGGGAAGGTTCCACTTCCAAGCATATACTCACAGATGAACATCAGGAGACACATACAATGTTGTTAATCACAACTGTTGCTGATGATGAAAAACTGGAAAATGTACATTCATAGAGTGAACTCTTAAAAAGCAGTTAAAATACATGCACTAATTTACAGTTATTAACATGGAAAGTTTTAGAAAACATCATGTAAAGCAAAAAATGCAAGTTTGAAAAAAGTTGATGCCATTTATCACAGAGGTAACACTATATATTCTTTATGGATAAATATATATTTCTAAAAGCATGCACAGGAAGATATACACCAACCTTGAATTACTTTTGGAAAGGGAAGGAGGAAGAAAGAGAGGAAAAAATATGATGGAAGAGAGCTTTAGTTGTATCACTAACATTAAATTTCTTGAAAGAAAAAGATCTAAAGCATGTATGCAAAGTGTTTACAAAAGTGTTAAATCCACCACTTCCTAGGTGTATGATCTTCGGCAAATTACTTAACCTTTATGAGTCTCAGTTTCTTCATCTGTAAAATGGTATAATAGTTGTACATATAACTCATGAAGTTGTTTGGGGATTAAATGAGGTAATATATACAAATTTTTGCATAGTCACCTCAAAAGCACTCTGTAAATCATAGCTGTTATTATTTCCAGCAAGAAAGTATCTAAAGCATTCATTCATCTGTGAGTCACTAAGAAAAGATAGAAAAAGGTGTGTTCCACAGAGAGATGACATGTGGTACTTCAAAGTAGAAGCACCTCTGGTGAGGCTACAGTGCTGGATGTGCCCTTGGGCAGAGAGCAGGGCTGAAATGTTGTCTTATTATGCTGCTCTGTAGGGTACAGCATTTGTCTCCCCTGAAGCATTTGTATGAGTTTGTACTTATTAGGGTAGTGGGTAATGATTGACCTTATCTTGCACAAGCCACTGTATGATTTGGGTTCTTCTAAGCTCTAATCCCAAATTTCCAGAGAATAGAGTGGCAACTTCAGAGAGTGGTCTGCTGTCTTCCTAGTCAATGCCTTGTGAAGAGCAAGACAATAGTGGAGGGTGGAATCCAGACACTGGCAGAGTTGGTGAAGAAGTCACCAACCTCTATTCTTAGCTTTGAGTCACATCTGAAAGAATAATTGATTTCTTCTATCAATAGCTTTATAGGCCTGTCCTTCTCAAGTCAGGAAGATTTGATGAAGTCCTACAGGCTCCCCCTGTTGCCCATTCCTTTTTAATAGCAAAATGCAGTCCATTGAGCAAAGCTCAAAAAGATTATGAAAAAATCACAGGGAAACCTTAAGTGGCACCTCAAAAAGAGGCAGTGGGGTAGCATGGGGTTGGGCTTGTCACTACTACCCTCACCAGAGAAAACAGAAGTTGACTTTACCTCTTCCTGTTTATTCAGTCATCAGCTATAGTTGATTGACATTTAGGTACTCAGTGCTCTCAAAAGTCTTCTTCTTGACATCAGACCAAAACCAGAGCAGTAGTCATTTTACACTCTAGTACAAATGCTTTTATATTAATAATATAAATGTGTTTTTTGGTGGTGCCACCATTGGTAAGCTATTTCTAAGAACTGCTAAGGGCAAAAGGGTCTGTAAGTTTCCTTTTACTCTAGTCTAGTAATTTTTCTCAAAGGCTGCGTCCCCAGTCTTTCTGTATGAGTCAATCTATGCTTGTCCTGAGGTAATTAACTGCTCACAAATCTGTCACCTAGTTAGTTCTTCTCCTACTGCTTCAGCCCCCCTACTGTCTGTCCCATTCCTCTTTGTTTCAAACCACAGCATTTGGCTGATAATTAATCTGTCTTTGCCCTCTCCTCCAAGTGTAGTGATCCAAGCATGTCCTGCCAGCCAGTTAATTGGATGGAGCTCAATGTCCCAGAGTCCTTATTTCCTTAAGTTTCCCAGGGCACAATGGGACGTAAGTATATGTAAGAGATTGCTTGTAATAGTGTTTTTTGTGGCAAGAGTTGGGGTAGGAAGACTTAAAATTGTGAATGACTTCAGCAAAAATGTTCAAGGGTGATGTTACTTACAAATACTCTAGAACTAACATGGAGAAAGGAAATAAAAAATCCAGTGTGTATAAAATGAATTTATGAGATCTGCTTACTCTTCCTATCTAATTTTACTGTATGCATATTGTCAATACTAGTCAGATGAAATTGATTGTAAGCTATACTTACTTACACTGTGATATTGTGTTAGCTATGTTCACACTTGTGTTGATTAGTTACCATGGTTTCCTACAGGTGTAGCCTGCTCACATGGGAAAAAATCAGGGAATGGGACTTGTATTTCTGAGATTAACTGTCCAGGTGCCTCTTCTCTTTTCCTTTGGCATCTGCTGGGCATCTATATTGCAGAGGTCACTGTGGTTGCTAAGTACAAGAAAAAAAAGCACATGTAATAAAAGTTGTAATTTTCCTAAAGCAGTATAAAACTGTTCCTCAGTACTCAGCATATATAGCTTTATTTACTGTATATGCTTTTTCTCTATTCTATTTACCACCTTTGATTCCTTGGAGATTAAATCTGCACAAGTGTAGATAAATACTAATATGATGAACTTTAGAATGTTATTTTCCTTCTTTTATCATCAATGATTATCATTTAAAACTGTTATGAAGGCTTTGTGACAGAGGTTATACTAAAATTGAAAGTATACTGACTTACTGAAAACCATGTAAAAATTAGCTATGTTTCTAATGTGGTTTCTCACATTGATTAATTTTATGCAATTGAATTGTTCTACTCTCTTGTAAACATACATTAACACTTTTTAATCTTGCACACCTGCAAAGCAATGTGTGGTGGTATTTGTGATATTATCATTGTTTCATCAAGAATGATAACTCAGTCAAGTTACTTTTAAAATCTCACTTTATAGACCATTATATATCACCTTCCTGTTTCAGTACAGTGGAAATTGATTATATAAAGGTCTTAAAGGTCAAGAGTATCATAAATTTAATAATAGCAATGTTAAAACACCTTGGCATTTATGAAGTGTTGCATTCATTTATAAATTGTTTGAAGTTGTTACAAAGTTTAACATTGTATGAGAGCACTTCCTCATAAGGTAAATACATCATTGTGGATATAGTGAATTTTTTTTCTTTAGGGATGTGAATGTCTTTTAAAACCTTATTTTCTTTAAATTGAAACCATTACAAGGATATCCCCTTATAGGTTTCAGTCTGAGTTTTAACCAGGATTATAGAAATCCCTCTTTTATTCCTCTTCCTTTATCTTCCATCATTCTGTTGTACCCTTCTGTTGGCAATACAAGTATAAACACTATCCGATAACTGGAACCATTTTAGGTGCTAGGGATCCCCAAACGAAAGAATACAGCTTCTGCTCTTAAGGGACTAAGTCTAGCTGGTGAGAAAGAAGAAAAAAACTAATTATAATATTGGTTGTGGAATGGTCAGGAAAGTCTTCCTGGAGGAGGTGATGGCTGAGCTGGAAGGATAAGTGAAAGATGACAAGAAGATGAAATTAATCTTATTTGGAATATTAATGGCTTTTGGCTATGATCAATTTCTTTATAACAAAATTGGTGAAATAGGAAACCTCAGGGCTCCATCCCTCCTTTAAAACAACTAATGAGCTGGCAAAAACTGTCATAATAAACTTTTTCAGAACTCTGGGATTTAGTAAAAAACATACAACAAGTGCAGAAAATCTTAACAAAGAGAGTTCCCTAATGTTTTAAATTGTCTACCTACCCTTCCTCACATATCAGATCAGAAGTGGCCATGAAGACAGCAGCTTGTATTCCTGGTGCAGGTTGCCAACTCCCTGAGGGAGCAATACAGACCTTATTCTCAAAGAATTGTGATTGTGTATTTTCATCTGTCTAGTGGGTCCCTGAAGGATTGGTGCACAAAGGCTTGCCTTTGTGTCACCCAACTCAGAGCATTCTTAGGTCTGGGATGGCTCCCTAGTTGGTATTCGTCAAAAGCAATTAAAGACAAAAGTATTGGCCAAAGCAGGCTAGGGCAAGGGATAACAGAACAAGAAAGAGACAGATCAAAAGCCTAAGAAAAAATAATTTGGGAAAAGAAATATGTGGGAGGATGAGAGCTTTTAAAAGCTCCAGAGTAAATCAAGGAATTGAGAAGGCCATGCTTATGACAATGACAGCACACGTGCTCAGAAAAGGCCTGTTCCTCAGAGAAGATCCTAAACTTTCACCTCTGGATGACCTTTAGGCTCTGCACAAGCAGGAAGTAAAGGGGAAGGCAGTATTGCAAAACCCTTGGCTAAGCACTGAAAGAAGTGTCCCAACACAGAGGCAATCTTCAAAGAGTGGGAGAGTTTTAAAAATTCTTTAAAAATATATTTGGGGATTTCAGGTGTTTATAGACATTCTTAATACACTAACTGACCCTAAGCCTGTGGAACACAGACTTCAGTGGCCACATATGATTAAGAATAGAAACTTTACAAAGATAATTTATAAAAGAAACTAAAACTACCCAAAACAAGCAGCAGCAACAAACAAAACAAAAATTGAGGCATTAATTTTTGTATATAGACTATTTTGTATGATAGCCTACTTCATTCTCTCTCTCTCTCTCTCTCTCTCTCTCTCTCTCTCTCTATCTATCTATCTCTCTCTCTCTTATAAAGGAATCTGATTTTATTTTTACTGACTAGATTCTGGATACATATATAGTTTTCAATCAAAAAGCTAATTATAGTATTGGTTGTACAGTGGTCAGGAAAGTCTTCCTGGAGGAGATAATATAATTATTTTTCAAAATTTTACCAAGTGCTCAGTTTGCAAGCTGTTGTCAAAAGGTGAAGCTTTATAGAATGAAAACAAGGTTTTAAGAATTTGAATTTGAACTTGAAAGACTCTGAAAAGAAAATTAGCATTTTACATTATAAACCATTATCATTCTTTGTTTATACTCTTGGTTATGAGTATAAATTCTTTGTTTATAGGCTTGATTATGAAACTTGAGATGGTATTGTTGCCATCCTAGACAATAAATTATGAGGAGGAACACAGTTAAATAACTGGCATTTAAATATTAATGATATTATCATTTAGATAATTTCCAGAATTTATAACCACAAAATATTAAGGAAAGATAACTTACTTAACTCAACTTTTAAAAATACAGTATAGAGGGAATATGTTGAGTTTAAAATAGCATTTTTTTTCATTACAAGGCTGTGTATGTCATGAGTGATGAGTAATAACTATAAAATTTCTGTTTATTACTAATTAGCCCTCTATTAGATATCCTTACCCCATGTTTCCTTGGCATTTGTGCCTATGTTTCTCTTCTTAGAAAGTATTATCTCTTTGTAAAAAGTTATTGAATTAAATATTTTTTTTGTAAAATGTTGAAAATTAAAATATGTTTTTCATTGAAGAAAATTTAGATTTCAGATATAAAGTTTTGTATTCCCCAGTAAAACCTGTTCTTACACACCTAAAAACTGACATTTAATGAATTTATCTAGCTTGATTTGTTCTGGTAATATAGTTCTTTGGTACAGATCTTTAATTAGGAAATACAATGCTTCTACATCTAAACATCTGGAAAAGTAATGTCATTTTACTGCAGATGGTAGGAGAGATCAGTTTTTAAGAGTAAGGGTAATGATTATCTAAAGAAGTTTATCTGCTATATACCCTACAATAAAATCTAAATGAGTTTTTGATGACTAGTTTTAAACTTTATTACACCATTACAAAGATGACTTTTCTTTTCATAAACGTATAAATGTTTATCATGAGATTTAAGTTTTCACACTTGAAGATAGAGTATCAGTACTATGCTCATTTTGGTGCTCAATTTCTCCCCACCCCAAAGTCATTAAACTAATATTTTCTTTATGATGACTAATATTGTCCTCACTGATAAAACAGGTAACATTTATCTTCAGATGACTAGAGTAAATAATTGAATTACAGAAGATGGGACATCTGTGCTTGTTGAAACAGCATCATCTTTGTTTTGATTTAAACATTCTGGTAATGACACATTCTCCCTTTAATCATTCTTATTGGCATTATTAATAATTACAAGCACTATTGTTTTTATACTGAGTACAAATGGTGTCCTTGGAAGAGACAAAGTTGTATACTAAACTTGAATATAATATCTGAGTAAATCTGTATGGGCTATTTTTGTCAATTTTTCTATAAGGTTAAAATGGAATAATTTTATAGTTATAAATTTTCTAGTCTTTTTTATATACAAAATAAATATTTTTATTAGTTTCAGGTATATAAAAGAACATAAAGATTAAACACTTACACACCTCACAAAGTGATAACCCCAACAGGTCTATCATCCATCTGCCACCTTATCTAACTATTACAATACTATTGACTATATTCTTTATGTTATACTTTACATCCCATGAATAAATAAATGAATATATTATATATATATATGTGTGTGTGTGTGTATACACACACACACACACACACACATATGTGTATGTATGTGTGTGTGTATATATATATATATATATATATATATATATATATTATAGTTAACATTCAACATTATTTTATATTATTTTCAGGATACAGCACAGTGGATAGGCATTTTATATAACTTATGAAGTGCTCTCTCTGATAAGGCTAGTGCCCACCTGACACCTGACACTATATGAGTACATAGTTTTTACAACATTATTGACTATATTCCCCATATTGTATTTCACATTCCTGTGACTATTTTGTGACTACTAATTTGTACTTCCTAATCCTTTCACCTTTCTCACCCATCTACCCAACCTCTCTCTCATCTAAAAACCATCAGTTTGTTCTCTATAGCAATGAGTATTTCCTTTTTGTTTGTTTGGTTATTCTATTCTTTAGATTCCACCTATAAGTGAGATCATAGAGTATTTGTCTTTCTCAGTTTGACTTATTTTGCTTAACATAATAACCTCTGGGTCCATTCATGTTGTTGCAAATAATAAGATTTCACTACTTTTTTATGGCTGAGTAATACACCATTGTGTAAATGTACCACAGTTTCTTTATCCAATCATCTACTGATGGGCATTTCAATTGCTTCCATATTTTGGCTATTGAGAACAATGCTGCAGTATACATAGGGGTACATATATTTTTTCAAATTAGTGTTTTGGATTTCTTTGGATAAATACCCAGGAGTGGAATTGCTGGGTCATAAGGTAATTCTATTTTAAATTTTTTGAGGAACGTGCATACTGTTTTCCATGATGGCTATAACAATTTGCAGTCCCACCAACAGTGCACAAGAGTTAACTTTTCTCCACATCCTTGCCAACACTTCTTGTTGGTCGATTTATTGATGAGAGTCATTCTAACAGTGGTGAGGTGGTATCTCATTGTGGTTTTGATTTGCATTTCTCTTATGATGAATGATGTTGAGCATCTATTCATGTGTCTATTGGTCTCATGTATGTACTCTTTGGAGAAATGTCTATTCAGGTCCTCTGCCCATTTTTTAATTAAATTGCTTGTTTTGTTTTTTTTGTTTTGTTTTGTTTTGCTTTTTGGTGTTGAGTTGTATGAGTTTTTTAATATAAATTTTGGATATTAACCATTTATCAGATGTATTATTGACAAATATCTTCTTCCACTTAGTAGGATATCTTTTTATTTTGTTGATGGTTACTTTTGCTGTGAAAAAACTTTTGTTTGATGTAGTCCCATTTATATTTTTTTTTTCTTGTGTTTCCCTTGTCCAAAGAGACTTATCAGCAAAAATATTACTAAGGGTAATGTCTGAGAGTTTACTTCCTATTTTATCTTCTATGAATTTTAGTATTTTGAGTAGTATTTGAGTAGTATTTTAACTCTTTAATACATTTTGAGTTTACTTTTCTATACGGTGTAAAAAGGTGGTTCAGTTTCTTTTCTTTTTTTGCATGTACGTGTCCAGTTTTCCCAGCATCATTTATTGAAAAAAATTCTTGCTTTTTTTGTCATAGATTAGTTGGCCATATAGACATGGACTTCTTTTTGGGATCTCTGTTCTGTTCCATTGATCTATGTGTCTGTTTTTATACCAATACCAGGCTGTTTTGATAACTGTGGCCTTGTAGTATAATTTGATGTATGGTAGTGTGATTTCTCCTACTTTGTTTTTCTTTCTCAGGATTGCTGTGGCTAGGTCTTTTATGGTACTATATAAATAATAAGATTATACATTCTGTTTTTTGTGAAGAATGCCATTGGTATTTTGATGAAAATTGCATTGAATATATTGCTTTTCGTAGTACGGACATTTTAACTATATTAATTCTTCCTATCCATGAGCATGGTACGTGTTTCCATTTATTTGTGTCTTCTTTGACTTCTCTCTTCAGTATCTTATAATTTTCGGAGTACAGGTCTTTTACTTCCTTGGTTAAATTTGTTCCTAGGTATATTATTATTTTTTTATGTAATTTTAAATGGTGTTGTTTTCTTAATTTCTCCTTCTGCTAGTTTATTATTGGTGGATAAGAATGCAACTGGTTTCTGAATATTAATTTTGTGTTCTGCTACTTTACTAAATTCATTTATCAGTTCCAATAATTTAGGGATTGAATCTTTTGGGTTCTCTATATGTAGTATGATGTCTTCTGCAAATAATAATAGTTTTACTTCTTTACCTATTTGAATGCCTTTTATTTATTTTCCTTGTCTGATTGTTGTGACTAAGACTTCCAGTACTAAGTTGAATAAAGGTGGTTACAGTGGGCATCCTTGTCTTGTTGCTGATATTAAGAGGAATGTTTTAGCTTTACCTCATTGAATATGATGTTAGCTGTGGGTTTATCATATATAGCCTTTATTAAATTGTAATATGTTCTTTCTATTCCTACTTTGGTGAGTGTGTTTATCATAAATGGCTGCTGAATTTTGTCAGATGCTTTTTCTGCATCTATTGAAATGACCATATGATTTTTATTTTTCATTTTGATTATGTGGTCTGTCACGTTAATTGATTTATGTATATTGAACTATCCTTGAATCCCATGAATGAATCCCAACTGATGATGTTGTACAATTTTTTTAAATGTATTGCTGATTTCAATTCGCTAATAAGTTGTTGAGAATTTTTGCATCTATGTTTATTAGGGATATCGGCCTATAGTTTCCTTTCTTTTTTTTTTTTTTTTTTGTTATGTGGGTAGTTCCCTGACCGGGAATCAAACCTAAGCTGCAGCGCTGACAGTGCCAAAGCCTTAGCCACTACACCACCAGGGAACTCCTATAGTTTTCTTTTATTATAGTCTTTATCTGGTTTTGGAATTAGGGTAATGGCCATAAAATGAGTTTGGGAGCCAGTCCTCTTCCTGGATTTTTAAAAGTAGTTTGAGGAGTATAGGTGTTAATTCTTTTTTGGATGTTTGGTAAAATTCACCTGTGAAGTTATCTGGTCCAGGGCTTTCATTTGTTGGGAGTTTGTTGATTGCTGATTAATTTCATTGTTAGTAGTAGGCCTATTTAGATTTTCTGTTTCTTCTTGATTTAACATTGGAAGTTTGTACGTTTAAAAGAATCTATCCATTTTTTCCAAACTGCCAAATTTGTTGGTGTATAGTTGTTAATAGTATTTTCATATAATTTCTTGTATTTCTGCAGTGTCTGTTGTGACTTCTCCGCTTTCAATATTTATTTTATTTGTTTGGGTCCTCCCTCTTTTTTTCTTGAGGAGACTGGTTAAGGGTTTGTTAAATTTGTTTATCTTTTTGAAGAACTGGCTCTTGGTTTTATTGATCTTTTGTATTATCTTTTTAGTATCAATTTCATGTATTTGTACTTTGATTTTTATTATTTCATTCCTTGAACTCATTTTGGGCTTTATTTGCTGCTCTTTTTCCAGTTTCTTTAGGTGTAATGTTAAACTGTTTCTTTGAGATTTTTCTTGTTTCTTTAGGTAAGCCTGCATTGTTATGAGTTTCCCTCTCAGGACTGCTTTGGCTGTATCCTATAGATTTTGGGTAGTTGTGTTTTCATTCTCTTTTGTCTCAAGGTACCTTTGATTTCTTCCCTAATCTCATTGTTGACCTATTCATTGTTTAGTAGCATATTGTTTAGCCTCCATGAATTTGTGAGTTTTTCAGTTCTTTTTCTTATAATTGATTTCTAGTTTTATACTGTTGTGATCAGAGAGGGTGCTTGATATGATTTCAAATTTCTTAAAATTCTTGAGGTTTGTTTTGTGGCCTAACATGTGGTCTATCTTGGAAATTGTTCCATGTGCATTTGAAAGGAATGTATACTCTGCTGCTTTGGGATGTATTGCTCTAAATATGTCAATTAAATCCATCTGCTGTAATGTGTCATTTAAGGTCACTATATCCATGTTTATTTTTTGTCTGGAAGATCTGTCCATTGGTGTCAGTGGGGAGTTAAATTCTCCTAATATGATTGTGTTACTGTTGATATCTGCTTTCATGTCAGTCAATATTTGCTTTATGTATTTAGGTGCTCCTATGTTGGGTACAAGGGTGATTTCCTGTTGTTGGACTAATCTATTTATAATTATGTAATGTCCTTCTTTGTCTCTTGTTATAATCTTTTTTTAAAGTTTATTTTGTCCAGTACAAGTATTGCTACACCAGCTTATTATTCATTTCCATTTTCATGAAATATCATTTTCTATCCCTCTACTTTCCGTATATGTGTGTCTTTCTTTCTGAGATGGGTCTCTTGAGTCTTGCATTGCTATCCATTCAGCTACCCCATGTTTCTTGGTTGGAGCATTTAGACCATTTACAATTAAAGTGATTATTGATAGGTACATATTTATTGCCATGATATTATTCATTTTTTAAATTGTCCTTTGTTTGCTTTTTTTCTTTTTTTCTCTTTTCCTCTGCTTAGAAAAGTCCCCTTACTTTTCTTGTAATGCTGGCCTGATGGCAGTGAATCCCTTTAGCTTTTACTTACCTGCGAATTTTTTTTTCTTTCCTTCAATTTTAAATGATAGCCTTGCTGAGTAGAGTAGTCTTGGTTGTAGGCCCATGTTTGTCATTACTTTGAATATTTCCTGCCATTCACTTCTGGCCTGCAAGGTTTCTATTGAGAAATTCACTGATAGTCTTATGGGAGCTCCCTTGTTGGTAAGTTGTTGTCTTACTATTACTGCTTTTAGAATTCTCTCTTTTCTTTCATCTTTGCCATTTGAATTGTGATGTGTCTTAATGTGGGTCCATTTGGGTTCATCTTGGTTGGGACTCTGTGCTTCTTGGGTTTGTGTGTCTATTACTTTTAGCAGATTAGGGAAGGTTTCAGTCATTATTTCTTCAAATACATTCTTGATACCTGGCTCCCTCTCTTCTCCTTCTGGTACCCCTGTGATCTGAACATTGTTACACTTGATGTGGTCCCAGAGGTCTCTCAGGCTATCCTAATTTTCTGAAATTCTTTTTTCTCTTTGCTCTTCCATTTGGGTATTTTCTGATACCTTGTCTTCCAGATCGCTGATTCGATCTTCTGCTCCAACTAACCTTTGCTCATTCCTTCTAGTAGTCTTCATTTTAGTGTATTCTCCTTTTCTAATTGATTGTTTTTTATGGTTGTTTTTTATGGTTTTATGTCCTTTATGGTTGCTATCTCTTTGTTGAAGTTTTCAGTAAGCTCCTTAAGCATTCTTATATGTTTTCTAAACTCTTCCTTTGGTAGGTTGATTGCCTCCATTTCAGTTAACTATTTTTGAAGGTTTCTCCTGTTACTTTATGTGGGATGTGTTTCTCTGTTTCCTCATTTTGGCTTCTTTTCTGTGTTTACTTCTATGTAGTTGGTATATCTCTTATGTCTCCTAGTCTTTGCTCAGTGGCCTTATGTAGTATGTGTCCTGTGTGGTCCAATGGTGCAATCTCTTTGATCTCCTGTGTGTGCAATCTAAGATTGTCCCTTGTGTGTGTTGTGTGTGTTCTTCAGTTGTAGTTGAATAGTATGCCACTCACAGTATGCCATTAACTGTCCAAGAGTAGTGGCAGAGTAACACTGAAAGCTCCCTAGTCCACTGTAAACAACTGCTCTTGCTGAAGTCTGCAAGTAAGTTTTCCTCCCTTTTTAAGGTGGGGTTAAATCACTCATCCACCTAGAGTGCCTCCATGTTGACTGAGCAAGTTTAACAAAACAAAACAAGAAACAGACACAACAAACAAATATATGAAAAAATTCCGTGAGGCCCCTGCAGTCTGCCACTCATGGCACACTGTTAGCTTCCCTGAGGGTCGGAGATGGGAGTCATTGGCAGAATAGCATTGGGAGTTTCCAAGGTAGTCTGAGACACCCATTCCTACAAAAGACCAAAAGAAAATCTCCCCTACCAGTAGGTTAGAGCTGATCGCTGGAGCACCCGAAGTTTCTCTATGTGGGCAGGACAACACTTCAGGGTGCCTTTGCACACTGTGAAAGAAAAGAAGGGAAAGGAGTATTAAGAAAATAATAAAATAAAAAAATAATAGAAAATAAGTATTAAAATATAAAATAAAACTTAAAAAATTAAAAATATATACAAAATGTTTTAAAAATAAAAAAATTTGAAAAATAAAATTAAAGAAATAAAATACAAATAAAATAAATCATGAAAAAGAGTTTTTAAAAAGAAAAAAGAAATAAAAGTAAAATAGAAAAAAAAAACTTTCATGTGAGTCCCATTGTAAAGAAAATGAGAGAATAAAACATAAAAATAAATAAATAAATATAAATAAATAAAAAATGAGAGAGTAAGAGGGAAAAAAAGTCAAATTAAAAAGAAAGAAAGAAAAAAGTATTTCTTTTCCTTCTTTGCTGTGCATCCCACAGTCTGTTGCTTGTGGCACATTTTTACTTGCCCTGGTGGAGCAGCAGAGTTGCACCAAAAGCTCTCTGATAAGTCACAGGTAGCTGCTCCTGTAAAAGTCTGCATGACAGTGTTTCCCCACTAGTTGGGCAGTGCCAATCATTCAGCCAACCAGAATTGAATCAGGCAACTCTCCACTGTGCCTGATCACACTTTGAAAGAGGAGAATAAAAAAAGAAAAGAAGAAAAAAAGAGAAAATGGTAATATTAATAACAAATAAAATAAAATATTAAAATATATCAATATATAAAAATAGAAATTAAGAAAGAGTAATGATAAAAGAAAATTACAGAAAAAAGCAAATAAAATGATTAATTAAATGATTTTTTTGGATAGACCTGTGGTTTTTTTTATTTCTATCCCTCTTTTAACTGTGCAGTGGGACTAGCAGAGGGAGTGGCAGAGTAGTACTGGTATCTCCTTGGTGAGCTGCGGACAGCCTTTTCTGCTTAAGATTGAAAAGAATAATTTAAAAAAAACCCAAACCCAAAACCTAACAACACTAGGGCAAGGCTGGTTGCTCTGCATCCCTGTGTGCCCCAGTGGGTGGGCAGGGCACAGCTCTGGTTGGTCTGGGTGAAATTCCAGGGTGTCTCTGTTTTTCTGGGAACCTTTCTTTTAAGAGTTCCATGTTTTGTTTTGTTTTTTTCCTGCAGTTGGCATCTTGGCTTCACTGACGCTTCCCCCCCCCCCCCCCCCCCCGCCTGCTTTGGAGGAGTTGCCTAAAAGGGTGGGGCTGCTTGCCCTTCTGTTAAATACCTGTAAGACTGGTTTTCACAGCTGGTAGAGTGGGGCTAGTCACTCAGCAGCATAGAGCACCTTGAGGGTTGTATTTTAAGCTGTGATATGTGTGGTTTTTGGGTGTGTAGTGAACTAGACAGTGCAGTCCCAGAGTTGGTCTTTTGGGAGAGGGTTTAATAAAGAAAAAAAATGACATCCGCCTGCATGTGAGGTGAATTCTGCACCCAGAAAATGTGACCCTCTGGCCCCCACCCCAAAAACTCACAGCTCAACACTTCCCAGTGTGTCTCTGGAACCTCCAGTGATGCCATCCCTTTGCTGAATAATAGATGAACAGGGCAAGTGGCTGAGTCCATGGGCACCCCACAGCCCGTGCGCATCCCTGGACCTCCAGCTCACTTCTGTCCCACTAACACAGATAGAATTCCCACTGATATTCACTGTCAGATATAACACGTTTTTCTCCTGCACAGGGCTCTCGGGCTGGGAGGAGGGCCAGCATGGGCTCAGCACACCTCACTCCTCAGATGTGGGAGCCCCTACACCTGAGGCTTCACTTCTGGACCTCCCTCACTGTGACTGAAAGGGCAGAAGTGTGGATGTGAGCAGGAGGGGTTGTCCCTCCTCATTATCAGCTGTCTCTAAATTAAAAAGTTAAAAGGAATGTCGAAAAGGAACTTGTCTGTTAGAAGAACCATTAACAGGTAAGTGTTGGCCCATTATAAGCTATTCTTAAATAGTAAGGGGAAAAAGTCCCACCTATTCAACCTTTGGCCCTACTTCCAAAATTATTATTACGCAGCTTTGGCCCTTTTCAGAAGGATCATGCAGAAAAGAAAGGGGGAGGAGCTTACAGCCATAGATATAAAAACTCTCAAACAATGGAAGGAGGGCTGCTTCTCTCTCTTGGGTCACCCGCTCCACATCTCAGAGTGTATTTTCTTTTACTAATAAACTTAACTATTCTGTATTTGCAAACTCTGTTTCATAACTGAATAATTTCCTTTGGAGACAAAGAACTGAGGTAAATTTGCCATTTCACAGTAACAACTATTTGTGAGTTTAAGGTCACCCCATTTCCTACTGATCTCAATTGGGGTTCCTTCTCTATATCTTCATCTGTCAGAGCTCTGCTTAGTCAGTTCTCTGATATTTCCCAAGATTGACTGTTCCCCTATCTATCTGCAACCTTGATGTGATCCCGGGAGGCTGTAGATGCAATGTCCACCTAATCTACCATCTTCCTGTGAACCTCAAAGGGATTGTTTTCATTTCCTTCTGTTAGTTTATTATTGGTGCATAAGAATTCCAACAATTTCTGGATATTAATTTTGTATTCTTCTGCTTTACTAAATTCATTTATCAGTTCTAATAGTTTTTAGATGGAATCCTTAAAGTTCTCTAAACATAGTATCATGTCATCTGTAAATAATGATAGTTTCATTTCTTACTTTCCAATATGAGTGTCTTTCATTTCTTTTTCTTGTTTCATTGCTGTGGCTAAGACTTCCAGGACTATGTTGAATTGTAGATAAATATTGCCTCCCAACATGGACAATAGGCTAGTCTGGGACCGCCCCCCCAGAGTCACTTCCTAGTTCTTCTTCTCCCTTGAATCACTGTTCCTGCCAACTCTTGCCCATGGGAAACTGCTGTTATTATGGAAATGCTATGCTACAAATTTCCCCACCCTGTCTTTGTTTAGGGCTCAAATTTTGCAAACAACTCCTCTGAGCCCGTGGGCATAAAATAAATAACTTGAATTTGCAAGTACTCTGAGTGCCACTTGGTCTTTCTGACAGGTGAATGGGTAGCACCTTCCACAACATTCAGAAGGTAGAGTCTTTCTGCAACGTTTTGGTTCCCTGACCAGGAAGCCCAACCGCTCTGGTCCTTCGCAGCCACCGGTTTGGGCGAGCATGGATGGCAGACAGTGGGAGGCGCCATAGAGGGGAAGATGCACCCTGCCCAATTAGGCAGTCTCCAAGGCGGCTGCCTCTAGTTGACTCCATTTTGTTATCAGTACCAGACTCAGGGGGCTTGACAAGACATGTTCCAGACCAGGCATCGGATACAGTAAGGCCCCGGGATCCCACTCAGTTAGGCCGCCCCAAGTGGACAGAAGGGGAGCATGATCACCTCCCAGGGATTCACAGGAGTCCCAGAGTCAGGAATTTGGCTGGGTGGGAATGTTATAACCTCTGAATGAATGCATGAATGTGTGAGTGAGTGAAGATCATGGAGGCTTGTGTCCATTGATCCATTTTGTGGCTCCACGGCCTTGGCTACAGGGTCGTAGTGGGCCCTAACCTGTGGTTCCATGGAGACATCATAAGGCATAACAGTGATTTGTCCTTGTGAGGACAAGCAGGCCCAGGGTTTATGCTGCTACACCTTAGCCAAAATGTGCCTCAAAGTCCCACGAGGGACTCAGCCAGGCGGGCGCTTGAGAGGTCTCCTTCAGGACGCACACTTTCCCTTTGTCTGTCTTGTGGCACTAGTCACAGGAAACATGAAGTCAGGACATAGCAAACCCATGATGTTAGACTACATGTTGAAAAACTTCAGGAAGGCTTTTCTAGTGACTGCAGAGTTAAGATGATCCCTGATAAGCTCCGGACCCTCTGTGAGCTCAAATGGCCCACGTTCCAAGTCAGATGGCCATCAGAAGGAACACTAGATGTCCTGACAGTCCATAGCATTTGTCAGGTCATTACTGAGATGCCAGGACACCCAAACCAATTCCCGTATATAGATTCTTGGTTAGAAGTCACCTGGACACTTCCCATATGGGTGCGGTTCTGCTGCAATAGTCAAGGACAGTCTAGGGTCTTCGTGGCACAAACTCAACTAGGTCAGAAGCCTCAACCAAATAAAGACACTCCCCCTTCATCAGACCCACCAAGCCCACTCATTCTGTGGCCAGCCCTGGAGGCAGGCGACCCCATGTCCCCAGGGCTGGTGGCAAGACTCTGACCACATCTGGTGGCCCTCCAGATGCCAGTGAGAGAGTCCAGGGAGCCAGAGAGAAGGGACAAAGATGGCATTGTGCAACACGGCAGAACCATGATGGATTGCCAACCCTTCTCCATTATTGATCTCCTAAATTGGAAACACAACACCCCATCCTACTCTGAAAAACCACAGGCAATAATCGACCCGCCACCCCACATGGGAGGACTGTCAGCAGCTACTGCAGACTCTCTTTAATTCTGAGGAGAAACGAAGGATCTTAAAGGGGGCCCGTCAATGGTTAGAGGAAAACGCCCCAGCAGGAGTCGCTGATCCCAGAACCTGGGCCCTAGTCACTGCCCCTGAAGGATGCCCAACCTGGGACTTCATGACCGAGGAAGGGCGGGCCTGGATCCAGCAGTATCAAGAGGCAGTACTCTGAGGAGTTCTGGCTGGAACAAAGAAACCGGTGAACGTGTCTAAGGTCTCCACAGTCACACAGCAACCAGAAGAGGCTCTCAGGAACTCCTATGAGAGACTCTGTGAGGCTTACCGGGTCTATACTTGCTTTGACTCTGAAGTGGCTGAAAGCCAACTATTGGTTAATGCGTCCTTTGTGGCACAAGCAGCCCTGGACATATGCAGGAAATTGCAAAAAATCGAAAGCTTTGCAGGAATGAACATCACTCAGCTCTTGAAGGTTGCCAACAAGGTCTACATGAATGGAGACATAATAGCAGAAAGGGAGGCTGATTAAAGGATGAAGGAGAATGTCAGCCTCCTTGCAGCTGCTGTGAAAAACCAGGGGGAACCAAAACCCAAGAAAGTAGTCAAAGAATGAATGGCCACCTAAGGGGGTACTTGGTGGGGCCCCCATAGTGGCCAAACTATGCACTTACTACAAGAAGACAGGACACTGGAAGAATGAATGCTTCAACAGAGGGAGGCCCCAAATGGCCAGGAAGTACCAACAGGAACCCATGGAAAAGGATCTCCTTGGTTTGGCCGGATTGGACTCAGAATGAGAAAGACCAGGCTCTCTCCTTCTCAGCCCCCAAGAGCCCACAGTCAAATAAAAGTAGGGGCCAACCTGTAACTTTCATGGTCAACATTGGGGCTGAACACTCTGTAGTAACCACCCAGTAGGGCCACGCAGTGAATGGACCACCACCATCCTTGGAGTGACTGGGGACTATGCCACACAAAAGCAGTTCTCCAAATTGGGAGGACACTGGACATGCCAGAGTGCTCTATCCCTCTTCTGGAATGAGACGTTCTCTCCAAGCTGGGGGCATTGAGTTCCAAAACATGTACCCACTAGCACGGACAGAAAACAACCCACCTGGGTTGGTCCACAACTGGGCTCTGATTGTCGTCGAGCTGCTACCAGGGACATGCCCAGAAAGGCAACGACAGTATCCGATCCCCCAGGAGGCCCAACTTGGCATCCAAGAACACCTGATTAAACACTCCCTTGCTGCCAGTAAAGAACCCTGGAGGAGGATACCAGCCAGTCCAGGATCTCCACGCAATCAATAAGGTAAACATCTCCTTGCACCCTATGGGTCTAAACCCATACACTACTTGGCCAAGTCCCTCAGTCTGCCAAGTGGTTTACCTGCTTAGACCTCAAAGACCTTCTTCTACCTCTGACTCAAGCCACAGAGCCAGCCTCTTTTTGCCTTTAAATGGACCAATCCGACCACAGGACGCCAAACACAGCAACAACAGACCAGCTTTTATAGCAGAAATCTTTCAAATTCTGACAGAGGTGCTCGGCATCACTTGGAAGCTCCACACTGTTTACAGGCCCCAGAGTTCAGGGAAAATAGGGCATTTGAACTGCACCGTAAAAGAGACTTTAGCCAAGTTCAGTCAAGAAACAGGTCTATAGGGAGTATGCCAGGAAACCTCTACCAATTAGGTGACAAGATATAGCAGAGCAACTTGAGGCCATAGGGATGGTCCTCCCAGTGTTATGACACTGTACTACGGAGAGGACCCCCATTGCACTGAGCGACCCTGTCCACCTCTTACAAGAGGGCAACTTAGTCTGGGTCAAAGAAAAAGAAACCCCTCAGGCTGCATTGGGGAGGACTTCACACAGTAATCTTAACAACCCCCACTGCTCTTAAGGTTTCAGGAATCATCCAGTGGGTCCATCTTTCGAGAGTGAAAAAGGCCCACCCCGGGGAGGATCTGGAGACTTGGAGAGCCAAGCAGAACTCTTTGGATCCACTTAAGATTTGACTCCATCACGGACTGCCCTGTGGGACCCTAATCATACCCTCAACAATGGACCCCTGCTCACCGTAATTCCTAGCAGTTGTAGCACTCATTGCCCTAATACTAGGGCTCGGCCTTTGGGTGGTACCCCTGACTGCCTGGGCTAATACCCAGAGACTCTCACTTACCCTGATACATTGGAGCATACTAGGATGTCTCTTTACCCTCAATTGTTTGTCGTCCTCCTCACCCCAGCCCTATCCTCCTCCCAGCCAAACTGTCCCTGTCTGATGGGCCAAACCTTCACCACCTATACCTACATGCCTGCCAAATGTTATATGGGTATAAACCCCACCCTTTTTCTCCACAATGGGAGGCTATATTGGTCGTGAAAAATTACTTCCAATAACTGTAGGAATTGGGGGTGGAAGGGATCTACCAGATGCTGGACTTACTTAACCCATGCAGGGATGTCTGAGGGAGGAGGAGTCCAAGGTAAGGCTATGGTTTAACAGGGCCATGGCCAAGATATTAGCCATGTGAGGCTATTGGCCACTAGAAGATGATGACACCCTCTAATAGAGTATATTCTCTCATTAGGATGTCAAAGGGGAAAATGTAGGGGGATTGTCATTTCCCTACTTCGCCCATTGCCCCTGGTTCTTCTTCTTATCTTCTTACCCTTTCTCCTCTTCCCCTTTTCTTCTTCCCTTTTCCTCCTTGAATACCCGCTCCCACGAGTCCCAGTCCAAGTGTGTATACTACCCTACTCCACTTGTGCTCAGGGCTCAGACTTTGTAAACAACTCCTCTGAACCCACTGGCATAAAATAAACAACCTGAACTTGCAAGTACTCTGAGTGTCACTTGATCTTTCTGACAGGTGAATGGGTAGAGCCTTCCACAACATTTGGAAGGTAGAGCCTTTCCGCAACAGGAGCAAGTTCGAGCAGGGAAATTGCTCAAGAGCCTCAATTAATGAGGATTCGGTAGTTTTATTTTCTTCAGTAGTAAGGGGTTATGCCCATCTGGGTGTGGGGCCTTTTGATTGACAATTTTAATTGATATGGGGTCCATTACATCACCTTTCTAACTGTCCATGTTCTTTTCCAGAGTTCAGACTGTTATAATGATATTAATGAACTTTCTGGCATATATATGATATTATGAAGCTCAGGTGAAATGAAAGTCATTTTAACTCTAACTGTGCAGGCTTAGAAACTGGCTTAAACTGGTGGGGTTCTTGTGCCCTCTAACTAACTTGTATTTGCCTCTAACTTCCTCCTGTAGTCACCAAGCCTGAGGCAGGGATTACTAGTGAACCAGCGGTGACTACCCCAGCAGGGTGAGTCCCATGGGAGGGGTCCTGAGATATCCCCTATTCTATCTGCCTTTTTCACATTCTCTTGAGAGCAATGATCCCTACAAATCTCATCTTCTCTATCTGCTTCCTGCTGAGGATGGTCATTGTCCCTACCTATTGGGGGTCCATGGGGTTTTCACCCTATCGGATCTAAAAAGGGAAGGGATCTCAAGATCTGCCATGTTGACTTCTTTGGTTGAGATGGGCTGGAAGCCTTGTTGGGGTATTAATTGTATTCTGATGTTCCCTAGGTGAGAAACTATTCAGTTAATGGTTTTAAAAGCACTGGCCTAAGAAACAGGTCCCAAAGCCCCTGTCACTAGGTGGTTTCAAGATGGAAAGTCCGTTAAGCATGTGGCCTGTTGACTTCTGGCCTAGCTGCTCATTCAGGTTGTAATCTCCTGTCTAGGTCCAGAAATGCCTGGAAGGGGTGCTTGCCTGTAGTCTTTGTAATCAGCAAGCTGGAGACATAAGTTACGAGTTTTGGAGTAATTATCCACAGGGGACAGTCTGTTGCTCAAGGTGAGGAGCCAGAGAAAATTGATTAAGGAGGTGATTAAGACTTTGGACTAGGAAAAAGGTGAAACTGAGAGTTAAAGAACTAGGGAAAAGGAGTCTATAGTGGGGCAGGGGGTGAGAGGGCTCCTTTGTTTGGCCCATATCATTATCATAGGGCAAACTCTCTAAGACAGAAAGAAGCAATTACACCGGATGCTATCTGCTCTACTGATGGTCTTCATATTACTAATTCTAATTATCTTATGGGGACCATGACTATGTGTAATACTAAACCCAGCTGGGACTATAACTCCAGAGAAAGCACCTGGTACAAAATCTCGTACCCCTTTGTTCAATAGAAGCCCTAAGACAAAATGAGACTAAACCTACTAA
This sequence comes from Lyroderma lyra, assembly GCA_004026885.1. NCBI lineage: Eukaryota > Metazoa > Chordata > Mammalia > Chiroptera > Megadermatidae > Lyroderma > Lyroderma lyra. The sequence continues at coordinate 26,697 of PVJL010010163.1, read as the reverse complement.
CTATCCCATGCTGGCTACTGTAAGTCAGGGCTCCTTTGAAAGCCCCATGATTTTTCTTGAACAACTCAGGGAAGCTCTTACTAAATATATAAACATAGACCTTGATTCCCCTGAAGGGAAATTGATACTCAAGGATCGGTTCATTACCCAGTCTGCCCCAGACATCAGGAGAAAGTTACAAAAGCTAGGACCCAGAACAGAGAGAGGGGAACTTGGGACAAGGAAGAGAGGGGAAAGGTAGGGGAGAGAAAAGGGGGAGAAGAAAAGCAAAAGAATGAGAGACAAACTCAATTGCTGACTGCTTTACAAGTCGAGCAGCCTCTTCCAAGTCTTCCAAAAAATACAAAACACAGGGCAGATTTGGATGTGACTGGTAGGACCATAAACTTTTTTTACATGATATAGGTGTAGCAGGAATATACGCCCAGCAGAAAGAATCACCCAAACACCAAAGATAGAAGAGGAAGGGGTTGTTTATTCAGCCAGTGGAGCTGTGGCAGATAAAAGTCTAAAATGACCAAGCTCACTGATTCATTCTGGTCCTGTCTTTTTATAGGACTTACAGGCTTAAAGGAGCAACCGTGTCACCTTTTGATTGGTGGAGGGAGCAATCATGTCGTCTTTTGATGGGTAGTCCTAATGCATTGGCGGGTTGTTAAAGGAAAATGCATCAGCACTAGTTGTAGGCAGTTTGGGTAGGGTTAATATGGGGAGTGTCCCTGGACCTGGGCAGGAAGTTTCTGGCATGCTAGATATAGGTGGATAACTCTTTATGGCAGGGCCTCTTCTCTCATTCCCCGCTTTGAGACCGCACATGATTTCTACATTTGGGTCTCATCTACATGCTGCTGTAGGAGCTGATAGTGTTTCACATAAAACAAATGTGATGCAGCCTTTTGGTTGACAATTGCCCCAATCATTGAGCATATAGCCCTGACTGCTAGTGGGAGGAGACAAGGAACAATCAAACATAACACGACAATGGCTAGCATTCCTCCTACTATGGTTTTAAATCCTCTGAAGATTGAAAACCATCCTCCCCATAAGCTCTGGGTGTTCTACCTACTCCAGGTTTGCACGAGGATGAGAGCCAACGTCTAGATTTTTCTTACTATGTCCTCTATGACCTGCCCCAGGTCATCAATTTGCAGACAGCAATTAGTTAAGTTGAACTTTTCACATACTCCTCCTTCTTGGGCCAGTAAGTAATCTAAGGCCAGTCTGTTTTGATAGACAGTGTTTTGGATCTGGTCTTGCTGCCATGCTAGGAGTGTCAGTGACCTGCCTGTCTCATTAGTTATAATCCCAGGCACTGTTTGTAATCTAATTATTTGGTTTAGCATGTAAATTGGAGTGCAATATCCCCAAGACCCATCCTTGGCCCATGTAGCTGGGCCACAATAATGGATTATTCTCTCAGGGGGCCAATCATTATCCTTCCAATCCCCTATGGTAATCTCTGTCCTTCAGGATGACAATGGGGTTGGACACTGGGTAACCAAGCAGTTCTCTGGTTTTCAGTGGCAGCAGGAAGAAGAAGGGTGTAATTATACCTATGATGCAGCTTCCACTATAGTCACTGGGTAGGTGAGCATATGCCTTATTTCCACTTATCCAATACAGCCCAGCAGGGCTGTCCAGTCCCTTGGGCTCCCTAAGTCCATCCAAGCTCCTCTTAGCTGAGTTAACCTATCCAGGGGATATTGTTCACTTCCTCACCATACACTTTTTCCTGTGGAAACACCTAGGGTCTTTTGTCCTATGCAAGTTAGGTCTTTTCACACCTGGCAAGACAGTATTGGCCTATAATTGAGGATTTCAGGATCCAAAAAGCGTCACTTAGAGGAGGCCTTTCATGACCCATGACATTTGCCTCCTCATGAGGTAGCAATTATTTCATTTCTCATGGCCATTGATGTCCATCAAGGTTTCTCCACATACATAGCATGGTGTGACATTCAGGGACTTTGTTATGCCCTCTGCTAGTCCCAAAAACAAATTTCTGGGGTTCCGTGGAGGCTGGGGCAGGGGTTGACCTACTTCTTCATAGAAAGATTGAAATACCTCGTGGGTTTTTGTAGGATGGTTCTGGACTTGTCCCTTAATGACTATTGGGACATAGGGATCAAGTCCTATTCCCTCTATTCCTAAAGTTACCAATTCCCTAGTTTTTCATCATGGGTCTAATGGGTTGGTGATTATTAGTTCTAAGGGGTTGCACTGATTGGTTATGCACTTCGACAGTGCTATTCCCTTCCTGAAGTATATTTGTTTGCATTATCATTTTCCTAAGTAGCCCACAATACACATGACCAATACTCACAAATGTCTGAGCATGCAAATCCTTGTGAACATATGTACTTATTTTCTACTATTTAGCTCTTCTCCCAACTTAATGAGTCACATTTTCTTCCTGAGGCTGCTGTGGTATAGCTTACAGTGGCCCAGGTATTGAATCTAAGTTTTATTATATCCTGAGTCACATACTAAGTGTTGAGTTTGATTGTAAGTGCAAGTCCCTGTGTAAGTACCTTCACATTCATAAAAACCATAAAATAGCAATGTGGTTGTTACCTTTTGTCCTACCTTTTTAACACACATACACAAATTGCACTCTTCCTCCCCTTTTCCCAGCATCCTAAGTGTCCTTTCTGATACATATAGCACAAAGTGTTTGGCTAAATCAGGGAGGCCCAATGCTGGGGCTGTTTGCAGTTCTTCTTTTAGCTTCATGATTGCCCTTTGCTAGTCAGATCAGCATGCTATTGGCTCCCTCTCTTCCCACTTTGTGGCCTCATAGAGCAGTTTGGCCAGAACTGCAAAGTTTGGGATCCATATGTGACAAAATCCCACTGCTCCTAGGAACTCTCTAATCTGCCTTCTCATCTTCGGGACCAGGATGTTCTGCATAACCTGTTTACGTTCTAACCCCAGCTTTCTCTACCCTTGCTGGAAAATGAACCCCAGGTACTTCACTTCCTTCTGGCAGATCTGGGCCTTCTTCCTAGAGACTTTATACCCACAAGCCTCCAAGTGTTGTAGGAGTGTATCTGTTCCTTTCGTGCACCCTTTGAGAGTCTCGTGGCCTAGCAGTAGGTCATCTACATACTGAAGGAGGACACATCCACTGTCTTCTGCTGGGAATTGATGAACTTGGGCGAGGGCCTCTCCAAAGAGGGTTGGTGCATTCTTAAATACTTAAGGAAGTCATGTCCAGGTATGTTGTACTTTTGCCCCAGTGGAGGTGTCTTCCCACTGGGATGCAAACAGATCGTGACATCTGGGGGCCAGTCTTACACTGAAAAAATGCATCTTTTAAGTCCAGGCAGGTGAACCAGGAGTCTTGTGCAGGGAGGAGGCTCAAGAGGGTGTAAGGGTTAACATAGTTGGGTGCAGTGTCACTGTTGCTTGATTCACTGCTCTCAGGTCTTGAACTGGTCGGTAGTCATTTGTCCCAGGCCTTTTCACAGGGAGTAGGGCAGGTATTCCAAGGTGATTGGCATGGGACAATAATGCTGTGCTCCTTGAGCCTCTGCAAATTTACCTGGATTCCTTCTAAAGCCTTTCAAGGAATCGGGTACTGTCTTTGGCTGATAGGCTGAGCTTCAGGTCTCAATTCAATTTGCACCGGTGTTTGGTTGATTGCCAGCATGAGTGGATAGTCTTCAGCCCAAATGCCAGGCCATCTCTGGGCCAGTTCTGGATTTAATGCCTTTCTCGGTTCTGTGATGAAAATCTTCCATTCTTCCTCCCTGGGGACAGTGAGGGTTAGAATGAGTCCTGACTTAGGTAATGGCAAGTTCAGCCAGGCTTTATTAGAAAAGGAGATAGTAGCTTGTAATTTTCCTAACAAATCTTGTCCCAGTGACAGGAAGGGGCAATCCGGCATATACAGGAACTGATGCATCACCTCATGGCCTCTGATAGTGCATTTTCATGAGAGTCAAAAAATATTGTTGGCTTAGGGCTCCAGTCACCCCAATTTTGTTAGTCTTTTGGGAGCAGAGGGGTGCCACAGTGCTGGTAACCACAGAATGCTCAGCTCCAGTATCAACTAAAAAGTCCAGTTCTTGCCTCCCTATCTTTATTCGAACCATGGACTCATTAGAGGCCTGAGTCTGGTCAACTTCAGTCATCAAATGGGGAAAGCCCAGCCACATTGAAGTAGGCTGCCTCTTCTTTGGGACCTGCTCTCAGCAGAGCCACCAGACCCCTTCCTCAGTGCCTTGATTCCTGAAAAATGGCACACTGGTCACATCTTAAAGGGTGCTTTCTCTGTTGACCCCTCTGGCCTTCAGCTTCCTTTACTCCTCACCTAAATGGCAGAGTTTGCTTTCTCCTACTCTGACTCAAAGCAGCAGCTATGAGGTTTGCTCTTCTTCCCATCTTCCAATCCTTCTCCTTTCCTTCCACCTCCCAATTTATGAAAACTTTATTTGCCACTTCCAGGAGCTGGAAAGCAGTCATTCATGCAAAGTCTTCCAGTTTCTGGAGCTTGCGTCTGCTATCCACTGTGCTCAAGAAGGCCAAATTTACCATCCTCTGGTTTTCCTGACTTCCTGGTTCAAAGGAAGTGTAAATCCGATGTGCCTCACATAGTCTATTAAAAATACCCAAGACTTTCATCTGGCCTTTGCATGTTCAGCTATTTTGCTCATGTTAGTGGCCTTCTGACCTCCCCATTGCAGCCCTAGGACAAGGGCCTCCCCATATCCCTTTAGCTTTCTCATATTGAAGTGATTGAAAATTAAGGACAAAGCTGTTTCAATAAGCCTTTTTAATGTAAATTCTGTAAGCTGTTTAATGTAAATTTTGTATGCTCCCACCTTTACATTCCTTTCCTAACCTAATGTATGCATTTAGCTTCTGTAACCCTGGTTGCTTATTGCATCCACCAATCCCCATGGCAATCCTATAAGAATCCGAATAGCCTGTTAGTCAGAATTCAGAATTTGGAGACTGTAATTCCTCTGAGCCTGCGGGCATAATGAACTGGTTCTCCAACTTGCCAAGTGCTGCTTGACTTCCATGGTAGCCTGTAACTGCTATAACAATATCATCTCTAGCATTCAGGTCCCATTGTGGGTCCTCCTTGGATAGGGAGTTTTGGGTGAATTCTCTGAAATCTAATGCATCCTCTGGAGCATTTTCTTCTAGCCACTTGGTGGCAGCCTGAAATATTTGGCAACTTTCCTCTGTATTTAGTGTAAGGAGGACCTCACAGCGTGGGGCTATGAGTCTAGAATATGGACTGTGTTAAGTCAGTGAGCACTTGGGGTTTTTCTGTGTAGGACGGAGTGTGATGCTTCCAGTTGAGAAGGTCTGTGGTGGTGAAGGGCTTGTACACTAGGACCCAATGCACGATCAGCTTCCCATCAGCATTTGTCACTTTTGGGCCCCTCACTTCTCTTAGGGGCATTTGAATAACTTGGGCTGCTTGCAATTGCAGCCTCGAAGGAAGAAGAGTGCATAAGTTAGGCTCCTGCAAGGCAGAAAGAGCAGAGTGGGCCACATCGGGTGCCACAGGATGTGTGGTAGTGTCGGGCAATGGTGGCTGTCTGTTCCTCTTGGTTGAACACAGAGTCGGGGCTCTGTTGTTGCAGAAAGATTTACCCGTTCTCCTGTCGGAAAGACCAAGCAACACTCAGAGCACTTGCAAGCTCAAGCTGTTTATTTCAAGACAGTGGGAAAAGAGGAGTTGTCCCCAAAGTCTGAGCCCTGAACAAAAGCAGGGTGCAGAAATTTATAGCATAGTATTTACGTAAAAACGTCAGTTTCCCATGAGTGTGCTAGTGCTGGCAGGAACAGGGGTTCATGGAGAAGAACCAGGAAGTTACTCCGGCAGGGGGGGGTTGTCCTGGACTAGGCTATCGGCCATGTTGGGAGGCAATATTTCTCTACATTCCCCCCTTTGATGCCCTAATGAGGTGACATGCTCGCTTATAGGGCATCATTATCTTCTAGTGGCCGATAGCCTCATAGGGTTAATATTCTGGCTGTGACCCTGTTGGTTACAGTGGTCTCTAAAAATTTCATCAAGGAGTTAATCAAGAAAAGGCTGATAATAGCCAGAAAGCAATAGTTTTCAGTGGGCCAGCTAATGGTAAGAGCTATGATGACCATTGGCTGAGATTCCAGCGCCAGGAGCCCTCTAGTTCCCATTTTCATTATTATATTCTGTCCCTTAGTTTCTTGACCTTGGTGGTAACAATCCCAGACTGATTCACATAATAGCAACATACCTCACCCAGGAAGAAGCAGGCACCCCCCTTCTCTGCAGTGAGGTCTAGAGCATGCCTGTTCTGGAGGATGACCACTGCTAACGAGTCAATCTGACTCTGGAGGGAGAGAAGGGAGTCTGCTATTCTCTCCATGTCCTCATTCAGTTCCTGGGACAGTTTGTAATAAAACTGGAATGAGGAACCAAGCCCCCCTGCCCCAGTGTCAATTCTGGCTAGGACCCCAGCACCTACTAGAAAGGGGATAAGAGGTGTTTGCTTCCTCCTTGAGCATAAGGGAGGAGCAAGAATCTCTTCTATGTCTTAATCAGTGTGAATGGAGATACCAGTGGTCAGGAAAATGTGTAAACATGTACCGGTCCAGTTGGTCTGTAAGCACCGGTATGCTGTGGTGCCACAGAGGAAAATTAGTCTAGGGGAGAGTTATACTGGGTCTGGTTGTTGCCTACTGAGATGTAGTGGGCACACAAGTCAGATGTTACAGCCATGAAAGGTATAAATTCTTCCTCATCAGGGTGGCGGGTAAGGCAGGTAACAATCTCCCTCATAGGTCCAAGAGGGACATTGAAGGTTAGTGGCCCTATGAGCTTGGTTGAGATAGGAAAGGGGTCACTGGGCTGGTTAAAGTTCCATTTTGCCAGCACAGGTGTGCCAGTGTAAGTCCTCCTAGCCAGCAGCAGGCATAACCAACATGCGGACTCATGCTGGGTGCCAGTGCTATTTATGAGAGCTGACACCACCTTGAGGACATGTTCTACCTGGTGAATAGGGGACAGGCTCTGGGTGAGCAGTCAGAAGTCAGTTAGGTCAATACTCTGGTACCCTGTCTTCTCCTCAACTTTTAGCAACCATTCTTTAGCCTTTTCTACCTGTTGGGCCAGAGCTCTATCTTGGACTCCTCCATCTGACATCCCTGCATGGGTTAAGTAAATCCAGCACCTGGTGGATTCCTTTCACCTCCTATTCTGGCAGTCACTGGGAGTAATTGTTCCTCGCCAATATATTTTCTCATCATGGAGGCATAGGGCAGGGCTCCTTCCCATATAACATTTGGCGGGCATATAGGTATAGGCAGTGAAGGTTTTGCCTGTCAGACAGGGTCAGTTTGGTTCGGAGGAGGATAGAGCTGGAGTGAGGAAGAGGACAAGCAATTGAGGGTAAAGATACATCATAATAGGCTCCAATATGCCAGGGCAAGTGAGAGTCTCTGGCCGGTAGTCCAGTCTATCAGAGCTGCTGCTGAAAGTGCAAGTCCCAGGATTAGGGCAAATGAGTCCCACTGCTGCCAAGAACCACGGTGTGCAGGGGTCCATCAATAATGGGGTGATTGTCCGGAGGTCCCATGAGGCAGTCCGTGGCAGAATCAGATTTTGAGCAGGTCTGCCAGGTTCTGCTGAGCTCTCCAAGTCTCCAGGTTTTCCTCTGAGGGGGCCTTTTTCACGCTTGAGTGATGGACCCAAGGGATGATTCCTGAAACCTTAAGAGCAGTGGAGGTGGTTAAGATTACTGTGTGAGGCCTTTCCCAATGCAGTTTAAGAGGTTCCTTTTTCCAGTCCTTGACCCAGACTAGGTTGCCTTCCTGAAAAGGATGGACAGTGTCACTTAGTGTGATGGGAGCCCTCTATGTAGTATAGCGTTGTAATTTGGAGAAAACCATTCCTAGGGGCTGGAGTTCCTCCGCTATGCTCTTGTCACTTAGGTGATGGAAGTTTCCTGGTGCACTCCCCAAGTGGGGGGGGGGGCGTGCTCCCATAGATCAGCTAGAAAGGAGAGAACCCTAACTTTCCTGGAGTGCACCAGGAATGCAAGAGGGTTAAAGGCAGCAAGTCCACCCAAGGTAGGCCTGTTTCTTTTTTTTTTTTTTCCATTTCTTGACTGAACCTGGCTAAAGTCTCTTTTAGGGTGTGGTTCATATGCTCTACTTTCCCTGAACTCTGGGGTCTATAAGCGGTGTGAAGCTTCCAAGTGATGCTGAGCACCTTTGTCAAGGTTTGAATGATTTCTACTACAAAGGCTGGTCTGTTGTCATTGTGAATGCTGAGTGGCAGTCCAAACCATGGAATTATTTCTCACAGGAGGGTCTTGGCCACTTCACGACTCCTTTCCGTTCTGGTTGGGTATGCTTTGACCCACCCCAAGTAGGTGCAGACTAGGACTAAAATGTATTTATATCCTCAGCTGGGTTAAATTTCAGTAAAGTCCACCTCCAGGTCTTCAAAGGGGGTTCTCCCAGTACATTGGACCCTTGGTAGATGTTGGGGTGCAATCTGTGCATTGTTCTTAGTGCAGGTCACACATCACTCCCTGATTGTCCGACAATGAGCCAGTAGGTGGTTGATATAGTATTGTTTTTTTAGGAGAGTATCTAGGGAGTCTTTCCCAGGTGTGTCAGCTGGTGGTACTCAGACTATGCAGGGACCCAATGTAGAAGGGATTATTATTCGTTCATCTGGGAACTTCCACCAACCCTGAAAAGTTTGGGTTGCCCTTTCTCCTTTTGCCCATTTTACTTCTGTGTGAGAGAATCTTGGCGGTCTGGTTTCCTTCAATGGAGCAAAGATGGAAGCCAGGGCTGGTCCTGAGGCTTCCTTGTGAGTGGCCTGCTTGGCATCTTCTTTGGCCAGATGGTTGCCTCGGGCGATCAGGTCGTCTCTAGTTTGATGCCCCATGCAGTGTAGGATGGCTATTTCCTTCAGGAGCCAGATTACCTCCAGGAGTCTTAAGATTTCATCTTTGTTTTTGATGGTTCTTCCTGCTGCCATGAGAAGTCCCCTTTCTTTATAGATGGCCCCATATATGTGCACAGTGGCAAAGGCATAGTGGGAGTCCGTGTTTGCCCATTTTTCTCTGCATAGGATCAGGGCCTAAATGAGAGCCTGGAGTTCTGCTTGCTGTGCTGACCATCCAGCTGGTAAGGCCTTTGCTTCTAGAACTTCATTGACAGTTGTTACCACATACCCAGCCCTGCATATAACTGCTCCCATCACTGAACAAGGTGAGCTCCGGGTTTTGTAAGGCCTGGTCCCGGAAGTCAGGGCGACTCACAAAGACCACATCAGTCACCTCAGAGCAGTCATTATCTGGTTCCCTTTCCTTGGTGGGGAGGAAGATGGCTGGGTTTAGAGTCTGCACCATTTTCCAGAGTGATTCAGGGATTCTCACACAGTAGCCCTTGGTACTGATCTAACCTAGAGTTGAAGAGAAACAGGTGTCCCTGCATATTCATGAAGGACATGACTGCGTGTGACACTTTAACATTCAGTTCCTGTCCCAGGGTGAGTTTGTCCACTTCCTCAATGGGGAGTGTTTTGGCCGCCAGTGCCTGCAGACAAGGGGGCCAGCCTGTTACGACTGGATCAAGTTTCTTTGCTAGGTATGCCACTGGCCTCCGCCACGGTCCAACTGTTTGTGTGAAAACTCCCAGTGCTATTTTGTCCTTTTCATGCACTAACAAGTTGAAGGGCTTCTCAACGTCCAGTAAGCCCAGAGCGGGTGCCCGTCCTAGTGAGGACTTGATATCCTGGACAGCCACCTCTAATTCTCCCATCCAGTTGAGGTGGTCATGTTCTGGACCTGCTAAGGCATCTGAAAACCCAGGTATCCAGATACGGCAGAATCCTGCTGCTCTGAGGAATTCTCTTAGGGACCACTTTGTCTGGGGTTGTTGCAGAGTGATTATGACCTTCTTCCTCTTGGACCCCAGGGCACGATATCTCTGTGACAGGATGAATCCGAGGTATTGGACTTGCTCTTTACAGATTTGTGCCTTCTTTCAGAATGCATGGTAGCTGGACTCCGATAGGAGTTTCAATAGGGCTTGCATTCCCACCAGACATTCATTTCTGGTGGTTCCAGCCAGAAGGAGGTCATCTACATACTGAATCAGAGTGCATTGGACCTCTTCTCAGGAGTAACTGGCAAGGTCTGCCACCAAGATCTCCCCGAACAAGGTGGGTGAGTTCTTGAACCACCTGTGTCCATGTTAGCTGTTTGGCATCCCATGGTCAAATCAGTTCATTCAAAGGCAAAAAGAGGTTGGCTCTGGGGCCCAAGCCAGAGGCAGAAGAAGGCATCTTTGAGGTCTAAACAGGTGAACCAACTGGCAGATTGGGGAACTTGACTGAGGAGGATGTAGGGGTTTGGAACAATGGGGTGCAATAAGACAGTTACTTTGTTGATTGCCTGGAGATCCTGGACAAGCCAGTACCCTCCCCTGGGTGTTTTTTTTTTTTTTTTTTTTTTTTTTTTTTTTTTTTTTTTTTTTTTTTACTGGCAGCAGGAGAGTGTTCCAAGCTGATTGACATTCAGTTAGGATACCTGTCTCTTTAAGTTTAATTAGATGCTCCTGGATGCTGAGTTTGGGCCTCCTGAGGGATTGAATACTGTCCTTTTCTCTGTGGACATGTCCCTGGTGTAAGCTCGACAATGATCAGAACCCAGTTGTGGGCCAACCCAGGAGGGTTTTCTTCTGCCCATGCCAGTGGGTACATGTTTTGGAACTCAAATGGGTTTTGTGAGTTTCTCTATGGCTCCAGAGTACAGAACAAGTCTCCACACTTCTTCCTGCAATGTGATAACTGCCATCGTGAGAAATCCCTGGATTTGGGACTCTGGGTGGGGATGCAGTTGGAGGGTAGTGCGGGTGTCTTGTCCGAATGTAATCTGTGCCTCCATTTGGAGAGAACGTCTTACCCCAGAAGGGGGATAGGGCACTCAGACATGTATAGGAACCCATGTCTTATCATGTGCCCACCCAAAGACATGTCCTGCAGAACTGTCTTTGCTCAGTGTGGTCCCCAGTTGCTCCAAGAATAGTGGCAGTACATCCACTGAGTGGCCCTACCAGGGTGGTTACTACAGAATGTTCAGCCCCGGTGTCGACCATGAAAGTCACAGGTTGGCCCCTACTTTTATTTCCACCGTGGGCCCATGGGGGCCCAGAAGGAAAGAGCCTGGTCTTACTCATTCTGAGTCCAGTCTTGCCAAGCCATTGAGATCCCTTCCCATGGGTTCCCATTGGTACTTACTGGCCATTCGGGGCCTCCCTCTGTTGGGGCACTTGTTCTTCCAATGTCCTGTCTTCTTGCAATAAGTGCATTGATTGGCAGTTAAGGGGAGCCTGCCGAGTCCCACCTTTAGTGGCCATCCCTTCCTTGGCTCCTTTCTTGGATTGTGGTTCCCCTGATCTTTCAGGGTGCCTGCAAGGAATCTGACCTTCTTTTTCATCTTCTAATTGGCCTCCCTCTCTGCTATTATGTCCCGATTCATGTAGACCTTGTTGGCTATCTCCAGAAGCCAAGTGATGTTCATGCCCACAAAGCCTTTGAGTTTTTGCAATTTTCTGCATATATCCAGGGCTGCCTGTGCCACAAAGGATGCTTTAACCATTTGTTGACTTTCTGTCACTTCAGGGTCAAAGGGGGTATAGACTACTATTTAAAAAGATACCAAATAAGTGATTTCTTACTTTATCATCAACATGATATTAATTCTCTTAGTTCTATTACTTTCCCAGCCACTTTTGGAAATGGAAAACTAGTGATATCGGCCAAATGGAGGACCTCCCCCCACCCCACTATAGACTCCTTTTCCCTAGTTCTTCAGTTCTCAGTTTCACCTTTTCCCTAGTCCATAGTGATTTATGTCCATCATGTAACCACCCAGTGACAGGGGCTTTGGGGCCTGCTTCTTGGGACAATGCTTTTAAAACTATTAACTGAATTAATTTCTCCTCATCTAGAGGCTATCTGGATACAAGTGATACCCCAGCAAGGTTTCCAGGCCGTTCCAACTGAAGAAGTCAATATAGTCTCCCAGGCAGATCTCAAGATTCCTTATCCTTTTAGATCAGATAGAATGAGAGCTCCGTGGATCCCAAATAGGAAGGGAAAACGACCATCCTTAGCAGGAAGCAGATACAGAAGATGAGACTTCCAGTCCCTCAACTTCCCATAGAGATTTGTAGGGATCACATTTCCCAGGAGAAAAGTGAGAAAAGCAGACAGAATATGTGGATCTGGCAACCCCTCCCATGGGACTCGCCCTGCTGGATTAGTCACCACCCTGATACCACCCTTTCACTAGTAATCCCTGCCCCAGGCTAGGCAGTCATGGGAGGAAGTTCCAGACAAACAGTTTAAGTAATACAAGGAAGTTAGAGGGTACTAGAATCCCACCAGTTTAAGCCAGTTTCTAACACATATGCAGTAAATTACAATGAACTTCATTTCACCTAAGTTTCATTATACCTTCATTACAATAGCACACAAAGGCCAAGAAGTTCATTAATATCATTATAACAGACTGAACTCTGGGAAAGAACATGCACAGTTAAAAAAGGTGATGTAATAGGCCCTGTGTCAATCAAAATTGTCAATCAAGAGACCTCATGCCCAGAGAGGTGTAACCCCTGGAGAGAAAAAGGAAATATAAACTGCCAAGGCCCTGGTGGTCAGAGCCCTCGAGAGTCTCTCATGCATGCACCCTCTCCTACTTCTTTGAAGTGTACTCTTCACTATCAATAAACTATCATTTCACCACTTTATTTTCGTGACTTGCTCAATTCTTTGTTTGGGACACCAAGGACCTGGACATTGTGCCAAGAAGGGTTCATTCTCCAGTAACACTAACACCCTTGTAAATCAGACAAAATTTCTTTATTGCTTTGCCAAAGAATATCCCAATGGCTAAGTCAATCTGGCAGACAATAAAAGATGTTCTGCCACCCATAACTTGGTTTCTACCCTTATTAGGGACTATAGTTTTTATATTACGCCTACTAATTTTTGACCCATGTTTTTAACTTGTCAAATATGTTTACTACAGGTTAAAGCAATTCCACTTTAAAACTCCAAGTAGCTCTCCAAGGATTTCAACCTGTTTCTCCAAAGATAGAAGCCTCAGATCTATGCAAGTCTTTTCTTGACATGGCTGGTCACAACTTTCATCTCCCACTGGCCTAGGAACTACAGACAACATCTTCCTGACAGAGAGAGAGTGAGACCCTGACTATGACTTCACTCCCTCTTAGCATGAAGTAGCCACAGAATGAGACACACCATCCCTTTTCCTAAAAGATTTCAGGGTCTCAAACTCTTGAGAAGGGAAATTACATAGTAGGTTAGAAAGTAGATATGAGCAAAAAGGGAGAAATTGCTTCACTGTTGCCAGCCAGGAATATGCCTGTATCTTATCTATGACTGCCTCCAGCATAACCTCAGTCTTACTTGACCACACAACTCCCAAGAACTTGACAGACAACCCAGGCCCTTGGACCTTGTCTTCATTGACAGCCCACCCCCAGGTTTCCAGGGCTTCTTGTAGACTGGTGGCCGCAGTCTCAAGCTCTGCAAGAGAATCAGAAGTTAGCATTATATCATCAATATAATGAAACAGATGAACCCTTGCTGGTTTCTGCAAGGTAGCCAAGTCCTGAGTCCCCAGTCCATGGCATAGTGTGAGACTGTGCAGATATCCCTGGGGAAGCACCATGAAAGTCCATTGTCATCCTTCCGACATGAAAGCAAACTGTTCTTGACTCTCTGGCACTATATCTATGGAGAAAAAGGCATTTGTCAAATCCACAACATAGTGGTACTGTCTCAGTTCATGTGTGAGTTTGTCCATAAGATCCATAACATTGGGCACAGCTGCATGCAATGGGGGCATCACTTTGTTCAGCTCCTGATAGTCCATAGTCATTTGCCAGGAGCCATCAGGCTTTTTCACTGGCCGTACGGGAGAATTGTAAGGGCTATGCATTGGGCGGATTATCTGGTCTTCTTCCAGGCATAATGAGCAAAACTATGCCTCAGCAGAGTAGGCCTAAAAATGATTCCCTCCTTAACCAAAGTTTGGTCAGGTTCCTCTAAGGCTTAGAGGTTCTCAACCTTCCTAATGCCATGACCCTTTAATACCTACAGTTCCTCATGTTGTGGTGACCCCCATAAAATTATTTTCATTGCTATTTCATAATAAGTAATATTGCTACTGTTATAAATCATAACGTAAATATCTGACATGTGTTTTCCGATGGTCTTAGGCAACCCCTTTGAAAGGGTCATTGGACCCCCAAAGAGGTCGCGACCCACAGGTTGAGAACCGCTGCTCTAAGCCATTGGTTCCCAAGTTGTGGTATGGTGTGGGGCCTAGGAGGCTCCATTTTGACAGTTAGCCACCATCTTGAGAGAAGCAAAACCTAAGAGCACAGCGGACTACTTCCCTTATTAGGAAAAACCTCAGCGTTCACCCAGTTCCTGCTTCCAGCCCCATGTCCCTCCACCTACCCAGTAACACCACAGCATGTCACCCCACCCGCCTGCAATTTTTTTTTCCTTTAAATTCCCCCACCTATCCAGGTTCGGGGCCATTCTCTTTCTGCTGCATTGGAGGGTGGATGGACCTAGCTCGAGCTTGTAGCAATAAAGTCTCTTTTTGTATTTACATCGGAGTCGGTCTCTTGGTCGCTGTGGGGGTCGAAAACAGAGAGCACAACATCATGGGGGCTCGTCCGGGATCCCCACGGCCCCAAGACCACCGCCCGGAGAAACTTACACCACCGGTGAGTAAGATCGGCTGCTTCTGAAATTCTGCCTCTAAAAATCTGCTTCTGTATAGGCGGTCGATAGTGGGCTAGGTGGATGCACCCATTAACCCCCGACCGCGGAGGGATGGAAGATGTTCCGTATCCTCCCTCGGTTATCTGGAGAGGACCTTTGGGAGTCCCCTCATCTGAAATTATCTGGAGGGGACCTTTGGGAGCCTCCTCATCTGAAATTATCTGGAGGAAACCCTTAAGGGTCCCTCATCTGAGATTCTGATCCATTTATTGCGTTGGCCAACTGTCTGTTTGTTTGTTTGCCTGAGCCTTGTTCTGACTGACGGACAAAATGGAACAGATGACTTATTCACCCCTAGACCTCGTTGTTGGACATTTCTCTGATGTCTGGAAGCGAGCCCATAACCTCTCAGTTGAGATCCAAAAAGGAAAATTAACCAACTTTTGTTCCTCAAAATGGCCTTCATTCGATGTAGGATAGCCGCCAGAAGGAACCTTCGACTGCACTCTCATCGCGGCTGTAGAGGGAGTCATTTATCAGCCCCGAGGAGGTCACCCAGACCAGGTGCCTTACATCTATGTTTGGAAAGACTTAGTCAAAAACCCCCCTCCCTGGTTAAAATCTTTCCTTCCACTCCAGGCCCCCTCTAAGCCTGCAGACGTTCTGGCCATTAAGAAGAAAGAACCCAAACCGTGGAAACCATCTTCCCCTCTGCCATCGGCCCCTCTTTACCCTATTTTACAGGGGGAGCCCTCAGAAGACTTACTTCCTCCTCCGCTCCTTCCTCTCCCCCCTCCTTACCCACCGGCACAGCTGCTGCCGGCCTTGGCCTCCCCACACTGGCCCTGCTGGCACCGCCTGCCTTGGCGGCTCCGGCCCTGCTGGCTCAGCCGCCAGTGGCTCTGCCTGCACCAGCTCTGCCAGCTCTGCCAGCCTTAGAGGCTGCAGCCCCCCAGGATCTGCTGGCCCCGCTGGCCTTTGCGACTCCGGCCCCGCTGGCTCAGCCACCAGAGGCTCTGCCAGCCTTAGCGGCTGTGGACCTGCCAATCCAACCACTGTCGCCCTTAGCAGCTCTAGTCCCACTAGCCCCTCCGCTTGTGATGCCCCATTTGGGACTGGCGCATAACACCTGAGGGGCTCAACAACGGAATACAGAGCCCGACTCTACTGTTGCTCTCCCCTTGCGTGTGATTGGACAACCGGGGGCTGACGGCAACCAGTTACTGCAGTACTGGCCTTTTTCCACCAGTGATCTCTATAACTGGAAGTCTCAGAATGCCCCTTTTCTGACAATCCTAAAGACCTCATGAAACTTCTTGAGACTGTTCTGTTTACTCACCAGCCCACTTGGGACGATTGCCAACAGCTCTTGTAGATTCTTTTCACCACCGAGGAGCGCGAACGAGTTCTCCAGGAAGCCCGAAAAAATGTCCCTGGCCCTACTGGGGCCCCCACCACCGTGGCTACTCTAATCGATGCCGCCTTCCCTGTAATCCGCCCCAAGTGGGACTATGACGCACCAGAAGGTAAGGAGAGGCTTCGGGTCTACCGCCAGGCTCTGTTGGCAGGTCTCAAAGTGGCCGCTAGGCGGCCGACAAATTTGGCCAAAGTCTATGATTTGAGACAGGGACTAGAAGAGAGCCCTGCAGCTTTCTTAGAGAGGGTCATGGATGCTTCCTGGCAGTATGCACACATTGATCCGGATAAGCCAGAACACCTAGGGACGATTGCACTAGCGTATATTAATCAGTCGGCCCCTGACATTAGGAAAAAGCTACAAAAGATAGAAAGGTTAGGTGAGAAGCAACTGAGGGACTTAGTCGAAATAGCTGAAAAGGTATACCATAATAGAGACTCAGCAGAGGATAAACAGATTAAGGCAGAAAGAAGACAGAATTGGGACCTGGCCCGGATCCTATTGGCCGCCACCGCTGAACCAGGAGAATGCCAGAGACAGTTAAGATGTATGGCAAGCACCGGAAAAAGATGAGACCACAGCCAGGGTAAGTCCCCCCTTGGGAAAAATCAATGTGCTTATTGTAAGAAAGAAGGACACTGGGTTCGAGATTGCCCTAAGAAAAGACCCCGAGCTAAAGTTTTAGTAGAAGAAGATGATTAGGGGGGTCAAGGTTCGGATCCCCTCCCCGAACCTAGGGTAACCCTAAAAGTGGAGGGGAAGCCCACCCAATTCCTAGTTGATACGGGGGCCCAATACTCTGTATTATTAAAAGCGGGAGGCCCACTGTCAAATAAGACGTCATGGGTACAAGGAGCAACTGGATCAAAACAGTACCCCTGGACTACTAAGAGAACTGTAGACCTAGGATCGGGACAAGTCACTCACTCCTTTATGGTGATCTCAGATTGCCCCTACCCTCTCTTGGGGAGAGACTTGTTGACAAAGCTAGGGGCTTAAATCAGTTTCCAGCCTGGAAAAGGACCCACAGTAACCAATCAACTGAGGGAGCCTATACACACCTTGACTCTTTCCTTAGAAGATGAGTATCAGTTACACCAGTTGGGAAAACCAATCAAAAACCGGGATGAAATTTTGAAATTGCTGACTGCCCTATGGCTACCAAAGAAAATGGCCATAATTCATTGCCCAGGACACCAAAGGTCTGATGACCCAGTGACTAAGGGAAATTCCTTAGCTGATCGGATTGCCAAACAATTCGCACACCAGTGGGGAGCCACTTCAACCGAGATCGTGTTGCCTATCACCCTCCCGGACCCCGTAGGGCCAAGTCTACCTGAGCAGCCGGTACACCCGTGAGGACCTATCATGGATTCACCAGCTACCGGGAGCCAAAGAGAGCAAAGGCTGGTGGCTGACTGAAGATAAAAAGATCATTCTCCCAGAGGCCTTAGGAAGTCAGCTTTTGTCAAGAATACTCCGATCCCCCCATATGGGAACACGGAAGATGCAAGACCTCCTTCGCCATGCCCAGGTAAAAATCAAAAATCTCGGCTCTAAGGTTGAACACATAGTAACACACTGTAAAGCCTGCCAACTAACCAACCCCACGCCCACCATCGGCGGTGCCTCAGCGGGGACGCAACAACGAGGAGACAAACCCGGCGCCTACTGGGAAGTAGACTTTACAGAGCTACCTAGGGGCACCTTCAGGTATAAGTACCTGCTAGTTTTTGTAGATACCTTTTCAGGATGGGTAGAAGCGTACCCTACAAGGAAGGAGACTGCAGCCGTCGTGACCAGGAAGCTGCTGGAGGAATTTCTTCCCAGGTATGGTTTTCCTGCCATGATTGGGTCTGACAACGGCCCTGCATTCATCTCTAAGGTAGCTCAGGGGCTGGCTTCTGTTCTTCGGGGCTGATTGGGAATTACATTGTGCATATAGACCCCAAAGCTCAGGACAGGTAGAAAGGATGAATTAAAAGAGACCTTAACAAAACTAGCCCAGAAGACTGGCGGGGACTGGGTGTCTCTCTCCTCCCCTTCGCGTTGTTCCGGGTGCGCAATTCACCCTATAAACTAGGATTAACCCCTTTTGAAATAATGTTTGGAAGGCCCCCTCCTAGAGTCCCCTCCTTACAAACTAAGCTTATAGCTGAAATAGAAGTAGAAGATAACTTGCTTATCCGTTCTCTCCAAACCCTGCGGACCATTCATCGCGAAGTCTGGGATCAGCTCAGAGAACTGTACAACTCCCCGATGCCGTCAGATCCACCCCGGCGCCATCCTGGAGATTGGGTCCTAATCCGGAGCATAACTCGAAGACCTAGAACCCCGCTGGAAAGGACCATTTGTCGTCATCCTCACCATGGGGCCTTGTGTTTTAAAATGGGGTCTAAGACTCATCCGCAAGCAGTTAGGAGCTACACAACTAATGGTTCTACACCCTAGGTATCAGCCCCTTGCCACAGATGAAAGAGCTCGGGATTGAGCTTCTGATGTACAAGGAAAGGGGGGGAATGTGGGGCCTAAGAGACTCCATTTTGACAGTTAGCCGCCATTTCGAGAGAAGCGAAACCTAAGAGCACAGCAGACTACTTCCCTTATTAGGAAAAACCTCAGCATTCACCCAGTTCCTGCTTCCCGCCCCATGTCCCTCCATCTACCTAGTAACGTCATGGCAGGTCACCCCACCCGCCTGCAATTTTTTTTCCTTTAAATTCACCCGCCTATCCAGGTTTGGGGCCGTTCTCTCTCTGCTGTGTTGGAGGGCGGACAGACCGAGCTCGAGCTTGTAGCAATAAAGTCTCTTTTTGTATTTACATTGGAGTCGGTCTCTTGGTCGCTGTGGGGGTCGAAAATGGGGAGCACAACAATGGAACCCTGGGGGCATGTTCTGTGCCTTTCAGGGGTATGTGAAAAATAATCAGTCATAGTGAAAAAACAAGTAAAGTTTTAAAATGCATCACATTAATTATGGAAACATCATGTTAAGTTTCAATCACTGTTAATGGAGACACTTCAAAATTAGATCACATAAGCCAATGATAATTGGTCAGGGCCTGGCTATGAACCCTTCTCCCAAACCACTCTCCTACCAATCACTATGCAGTTTCAAAGCAATACATTTGTGGCATTTCTAGAACTTCCCCAAACATATAAATATATCCATAGCCAGACTGTTTGATCAGTTTAATGTTTGACTGAGTAAAAGTGTGTCATCTTTAATCATGATTATTTTCAAGTAGTTATTTTTATCTAATGTTTAAATATTTGATCATCATTATCAATATTTAACTGTTATAAATATTGTAAAATTAAATCTGTGGTTTGTACTTTTAGTGTAGCAGTTTTTCTTTTCTAACTTATTACCTCATTTCCACTATTTTACATTAAAGTAGGCACTGAATAAAAGTGTCAGTATTTAAAAACAGCTGTTTTAAAAACCAGGGGTATGATTTATAGAAATGGGTTTAAAAGGGGTACACAAGTGGGAAAAGTTTGGGAACCACTACTCTAAGCCTTCATTATAACTAGGCCTTATCTTTGGCACTGTTCTTGGCCTACTTTTGTCAGAGTCCTACTAAGTCAATTTAGCAACAGATTCTCCCACCCGAGATAGCTGATCACTCTTTATATTTGATCAAATTCCTCAACCCCCACCTTTGATTTCTAAGTCCTTGTCTTGTCTTTAGCAATAACCTGTTAAGTCATTTTAGTAAGAATTTCCTCACCTTTTATGTCTATCTTAGTTAGCTTGTGCTGCTATAATGAACTGTCAGACTAGATGGCTTAAACAACATTTATTTCTTGCAGTTCAGGAGGCTGAGAAGTCCAAAATTAAGAAGCTGATAAATTCAGTTCCTGGTGAGAACCTTCTTTTTGGATTTCAGAAGGCCACCTTCTCACTGTGTCTTCACATAGGGAGGGAGAGGGAGAGAAAGGAGGAGGAGAGTAGGGGAGAAAAGAAGAGAGAAGAGAAGAGAGGAGGGAGAGGGAGGGAAAAGGAGCAAGTGAGAGCTAGCTCTAATCTCTTCCTCTTAAAAAGACACTAATCCCATCATGGAGGCCTCACCCTCATGACCTTATCTAAACCTAATTACCTCTCAAAAGCCCCACCTCCAAATATGGTCACATGGGGGGTTAAGGCTTTAACACATGAACAGGGGACACAAACATTCAGTCCATAACAACATCTAATCAAGTTCTTCTTAGTAATTTCACATTCACTCTGCTCATTGGCTATAAATCCCAACTTGTCTTTGTTGTATTAGTAGTTGAGTTCAGTATCGCTCCCTTATCACACTAGTCTTAAAGAAAATCTTTGCCATTTTAAAAAGTGTCAGAATAATGTATTTTAAACAAGCCCTTAAAGGAAAAAAAATGACCTCTACCACACACCAGATATCTATGTAGCCAATTACTTTCTAGTTAGTCAAGGCCTGCTCCATCCCAGATGCAGGATCCTAGTAGCTCTACCCAGCTGCCTAATATATAATCTAAGGATTAGCCATTTTTTATTGGAATTTGTTGGCAGTATCTGTGAGCAGTTATGAAATTTACATCCTTCAAACAAGCACTTACTAAGCATTTACTCTAGGTCTTTCCCTATGGTTGAAACTGGGGAATATGACTAGGTCCCTTTGCTCTCAAAAATCAAAGACAATCAGGGAAGGCAGACAAGTAAACAGACAATCACAACGCACTTGAGGGCTTTAACCATCTATCTGTAACCATTTGCTGGAAGAAGAGAAGTTAGCTATGGCAATTGGCACCAAGTCTTCATTGGATAATATATATATGAGGTCTTTCCTTCACCTTGTTTACCCCTGCAGAGCTTCTTCTGCTTCCTGCTTGTCTTTTCATGGCAACCTCTGTCTATAGGATAAAGCCCAAACTTGCTAACCTGACATTCCAAGAACTTCATGGTCCTGAAAGGATAACTTCATCCCCATGAACATTATCAACCATCAAGCCATGCTGGACATTATCTCATGAAGCTAGAAGACAGGTCAGTGCAGAACATTCCCTCAATTTCTTTGTCCACACTGACCTCACTGGATCTTGGCCAATGACAGAAGCAAACAAACAAACAAAAAACTGAAGGGGCTTTCTGATGGTGAGGGTGGGGGAAATTTTAAGAAAAAAAGTGAGTCAGAAGACAGCCTAGAGAACCTGCTAGTTCTGTCAACCCTCTAACCATCTCAACCTCGTGAAGGAGCACACTGTGCCAGTGGTTTTGACTTTCCTTTCAGCTACCAAGCTTCTCTACCCTTTCCCAAAGGCCTAACAAAAAAGATAGCAATGAGAAGAACTAGGAAGATGGTGGATTAGGTAGATGGTCTGCCTGCAGCCTCCCCAGATTACATCAAACTTGCAGACAGATTGTAGAACCATCAACATTGGGAATCATGGCATATTCCCTGAATAGAGACCCTACAGCTGAGGACATAAAGAAGCCACATCTGGTAAGAAGAGTGGAGATTTGAAACATGCTGACCCCAAACCCACAAATAGTGGTTGAAAGCACGAGGTACACCTAAGGGGTGGAGGTTCCTATAGAAGAGGGAGGAGTTCCAGTCTTACACTGGGGTCCCCAGCCCAAGATTCCTGTGCTGGGAAGAAAATTTCCCATTACATCTGGCAGTGAAAATCAGCAAGAATTTTGTCTGTCCATCTCAGTGACACAGAAGATGACTAGAAATCCCCATGCCCCCCTAAAAGGCATGCACACAACGAATCCCTTGCTAACACTCACTTGGTATCTGGTGGAGGGGTGGCAACTCTGGAGTTGCCAGAAACATGTGGGGAAAGCTTGAGGTGTAGGATTTTGGGGTAAGGGCTAGAGGGACCCATTGTCCCTGCTCAGAGACTGCCTCATATGTAGCCTACAGGAGAATGCCATATTTTCTATGTTAAACCCTCTCCAATAGGGCCCAATCTCAGACCGTACTGGTTTAATAAAATTTGTGTGTGCACACCACCTTGGTAATGCCTTGGAACTCCACCCCACACAGCTAATACAATACCTCCCAGGGTGTCCTAGGCTGTCGACTGTTCAGCCCTGCCCTACTATCTGCAGAAGACAATCTTACAGATTTTACTGGAGTGGCAGCCACCTGTGGCCTGTGAATCTTTCTGTGGTGTGCAGCCCCCATACACTGCTCTGCAGCCTCTCCAGAGCAGGTAAAACTCTCCTGCAAACCAGCAGTGACAGATTGCGGAGCTCTCAGGAAATTTTTGCAAAGTTCTCTCAGGTCCCCTGGAGCTCTGCCCCACCCACATGGAGCTTGGCCTCACACATCCTGAAGGCACTCTGGCAGCTGAGCTATAGCTCCCCTACAACTAGTGGGAGAAGATTTTCATACAGCCTTTTGCAGTAGTGGCTGTCTGCAGATGCCCAGGGAGCTTTTGATGCTGCTACGCCATTCTTCCTGGGCAGCTAACAGTGTGCTGTGAGTGCTAGATTGAAGAGATCTCAAAATTTTTGCAACAGGCCCACCTCAAAACAATAAACAATACTTCATCAACTTTGTAAAAAACCACCACCCACACCCCATGGCTCTCTGGAGCTTTGACCCACCAACCAGGAGCTTTGCCCTGCCCACCCAGAGATATTCTGGCAGCTCAACCATCCTCCTTGCCTTACCGGCGAGGGGAGATTCTCTTGTGGACTTTTGGATGAGTGGCTTTCTGCAGTTACACGAGGAAGTTTTGGTTCTGATCTGCCATCCCAACTGGACAGGTAATGGTGTGCTGTGAACAGCCAACCATGGAGCTCTCAGGGAATTTTTACAGAGTTCATGCAGGCCCAGCACCAGAACAATAACCAATACTGCATCAATTTTGTGACAAACCACCACCCACACCTTGTGGCTTCCTGGAGTACTGCCCCACCAACCTGGAGCTGCTTTGCTAGAGGCACAGGCCTCCAGAAAGCTGAGTGATTGGCCTCATTCTACAAATGGGGGAATTCTTTCTTGTGGACCTCGGCAGGAGCCCAGGGAGCTTTTGATGCTGCCCGACAGCTCCCCATTGGCAGCCAACAGTGCCCTGCAGATGGTAAACTGTGGAGTTCTCAGAAAGTTTTTGCAAATCTTGGGTACTGAGGGGCTGGCTCTGCCCTGTGAGCTAAGGAAGACTCTTACAACAGCAGATGCTCGCAGCAGCTCAGTGAACTTTGGATGGTAAGGAGAGGGCCACAATCTGCATGGTAGTTTCTCTTGGAAATCTCTGAGCAATTTGAAAGACTGTGGTCAGATCCAACAGGCTGCATTGTCTATGGGGCACCTTGTGAAGTAGTCACAAACCAGGCACTGTGACAAGACAAGGGGTGGCTTGCTATGGTGTCCTCAAGGTGTTTTTTTGACGTGGTCACTATCTGAGCCCTAGCCCAAGAAGTGATCCTGCATTAAATTTGTGAAACCACTTGCCCACTGGCCACATCTCATGTCTCCTTGGAATCCCACCCTTCACAGCTAGGGCTACATCACTGAAGGATATCAACACTGAGTCAACCAGGCTGACCTGTGTACCTAAAAAGACTCTTTCAATGGTTGAGCTTCCAGCAGGTGGCAATAGATCTAGAAAACTCTGGGCCTCTTGTTAAGTTCCCCTGAGCCCAATACTGGTGGGATCCAGCCTTTGTTCATGGGCAAGGTCACCCCCACATGCCTCCAGATTCAGCACAGGCAGAAACCAAACACATATAGTTCTGTGGCTTCTGCAAGGTAGCCCGAGGCTGGTTACAAGCAAGGTTAAAATTGCACTACACAGAGACCCTCCCAAAAGACACCAAAAATGACAAACATGGTAGCCAACCTCAGACTACGCTGGTGCACTACCAGGTTAGTCTCACAACAAACACAAAAAACTACAGAAGGAAATCAGCAAGATGGTGACCAGAGAGGAGGTCCCTAAAACCTCTCCCAGACAATACAATTAAATGGCCAGCCAGGATCCAACATGGGAGACCCTGAGTGACACGGAGACATCTGAGAAATCCACATATCACAAGAAAACACCTGAAGGTTAGACAAGGGGGCTCAGTGAGAGAGAAGGGAGGGAGCAAAGATGGATCATGACCCAACACCACCTCGGCTAATTAAAGGAACTAGAAATCAAGAAGCAACATGATATAAGGGATGAGGGAGGCCAAACAGCAACAAGAGTGCAAGCCAGAGTGACATGAACATGGGGAGACCATGAGGGACCTGGGAGCTGAGCTCTGAGGCTCTGAGTAACAAGAAAGCTGAGCAAGGAATTGAATTGCCCTAAACAAGATTAGGTACCCTGACACAGCATCATGACTCTTGGCACCTGTGCAGGTCAAGGCATGCACGTGCGTGCCGTGCAGCACCCTAGTGCGACTCCCCCCGTGCCCCAGCTTGTGGAGGCCTCACAGCACCCTTGTGGATCATGGGAGTGTGTGCACAGAGCCCTCTTGTGCAGACCCCTCCCATCCCTCAGCTCCTGGCTCATGCATGCTGCACCCTCACAGAACGCTAGTGGTTCACGGATATCGTGAGGAAAGCCCACTCACACAGCACCCCTCTCGGCTCACAGTGCAAGCACCACGCTCCGGGCTCATACTTACAAATGCTACCTGGAGTGGTTGCCATGGAAATGAATCACTGAAACATGGCTGGGGGTGGAACGCTGGAGAAAGGACAAGAGTGGATTTGACAGCATTAGCTTCAACCAAAGGGAATGGCCTCAGCCTACCTTGACTTCCCCTGCTTCCCTTGACTTTCCCACCTTCCCCAATGAAATGCAGAAGGTGGAGTGGCCTCAGCTTGCATTTTGTTGACCTCCCCCTTCTCCTGCAGCTTCCCCAATGGACTGCAGAAAGTGGAGAGATCACAGACCACCATGCCCCTCCTTCAAACACTACAGGAGAGTGGAGATACAGCTTAAACACCTCCCACTCTCCCAAAACTGGCCCCTGAATACTACCTACTGCCTGCTTTACAGCAAGACACCACAAAAATGCTAATCAGAGAAATAAAGTGATCTCCTGGGCTCTGCTGAAAATAAAGCCCTCATGCCAAAGAAGAACACAACAGACAATATGAGTGCCTTAAGATATAAAGCTCCTCAGAAAAAAGACAAAAATCTCCAGAAAAGGATCTTATAGATATAGAAATTTATGAACTAACTGACAGAGAATATAAAATAGCCATTCTAAAGATTTTCAGAGAAATGAAAACATACTGGTAAAACACCATAAAAGAGATGAATGATCTCAGAAAGAAAATTTGTGAACCAAAGAAACAGTTTAACAAAGAAATTCAAACTATAAGTAAGAACGAGCTGGAAATTTGAGAGATAAATAATACAATACTAGAAGTGAGAAATGAATAACTGCTATATAAAATAGGGCCAACCAGATGGAGGAAAGAATTAGTGATATTGAAGATCAGAACATGGAAACTTCTCAGAAAGAGGAAGATAGGGAATACAGAACCGAAAAAAAAAAAATGAAAGAAGTCTGCAAGATCTGATTCCATGAGACAAAATATCAGGGTAATAAAATTGGAAGAAAAAGAAGAGCCGTCTACAGAGAGCATATTCAAGTAGTACATGAGAACTTTCCAAATATGTGAGAAGCTCTGGAACCCCAAGTTAGAGAAGAAAATAGGTCTCCTAGATACTGGTACCCTAGCAGATCTTATCAAAAACACATAGTACTGAAGATGTAAAAAATAAAAGACAAACATAAAATTCCCAAGGCAGCAAGTTAAAAAAGAACTATAACTTTCAGAGGTAAACCCATGAGGCTAGCATCAGACTTCTCAGCAGAAACTCTGCAAGCAAGGAGGGAGTGGAATCAAATATTCAAAATATAAAAAGAGAAAAACTTCCAGCCAAGAATACATTATGCATCAAAATTTCCTTCAAATAGGAAGGAGAAATAAAGACCTTCTCAGACACACAGAAGCTGAGGGAATTTGCCAGCATAAAGCTGGCACTTCAAGAAATACTGAAGGAGGCTCTTCAAACAGAAAGAAAACATCACAATAGAGACAAGACAAGATGGCGACTGGAGAGGAGGTTCCTAAAGCCTCTCCCAGAAAACACAATTGAACGGCCATCCAGGAGCCAAGAAAGAGGACACTGAGTGACAAACCGGCTATTGAGAAATCCACAAATCGCAAGTAAACACCTGAAGGCTGGCGAGAAGGGGGCGAGTCGGGGAAAGGGAAGGGAGCAGAGACAGACCACGCGGGATCCGGACGCGATCCCTGCTGACAATTCGGAGTTGCACAGTTTGGGGGAGGGGATAGAGACTGGGGAGCTGGGGATGGAAGGAGTTTGGGAGCCAGCCTCTGGAACTTTTGAGTGGTAGAAGGGCTGAGCGAGGACTCTGAACTGCAAAGATAACACCCCAGCTCTAAGCCCCCTGGAGACCTACACAGGGCTGCAGTTCCTGTTCCCAGCCTGCTGCAAAGGCGACCCTGCTGTCTCAGGCCAGGCCCACAGC
>PVJL010010162.1:0-51458 GCA_004026885.1 Lyroderma lyra | reverse complement strand
GAAACCCAACCGCGTCAGAGCCTTCAGCCTGCGCGTCCCGAAGCCCCATGTCCTCGAGTTTGTTCCTAGATGTGCCAGTCTGGGGGGAGCTGGTGCCCGGACATGATGACGTCCTTCTGGGGACCAGGTGCCGGTCACAGTAACAACAGAGCCGTCGCAGCAGCGGCCTGCTGGCGTCCTCGGTGTGCACAGGCGCTGCCCCCGAGTGCTGCACGGAGGATGGCGTGCCGCCTCCACACGGGCCCCCAAGCACGGTGACGCGGCGAGCAGGTTGCAGGACGGCCACGGCGATGCGCTCGCGCGGGGTGGAGAGAGCGGGGATGGAGGGAAGCTGTCCGTCAGGTGAGCGTCGTCGGTCCCCACATGGTGTCGCATGGTGACACACAGTGACACATGGTGACGTACAGTGACACACGGTGACACACTGATGCACTATGACACGGTGACGCGCAGTGACACACGGTGACGCATGGAGACACGGTGACACAGTGACACACGGTGACGCACGGTGACACACAGTGACATGGTGACACACGGTGACACGGTGACACATGGTGACACACGGTGACATGGTGACACATGGTGACACAGTGACGCAGCCTTGTCTTCACACGTTCAGAGAACCTGCACGTCCGTCCCGAAAGCTCCTGACGACGACGCGAGCAGGAGCAGCGGAGTGCGAACAGCTGGCGGGCGCGGGCTCTTCCCGGCCCCTCGGTCGTGTTTTCCCGGCTTCTGTGCCTGCGGGGGCACCACTTTGTACCAACACTCAGAGGGATCCTTCTGGAACAACTCTGGGGAGTGCGGTGCTGGTGGGGCGTCTCCGACCTGCTGTCCCTTTCGTCCCAGACGGGGGGCGGGCTCCACCCAGGCAGGTGGCGATGAAGGACGGGCGTTCCTTGTGGCCGGGACCGGCGCGCGAGGCCCCCGGGCAGCGGTGCGTGACGGCGGCCACTCCGGCCTGGGACGCGCTTCCTCTGGGTCACGCACACGGGGTGAGACCAACGCCCGACGGGACTTGGTAACAGCAAGGCCGGCGGACCGGGCGCTGGGCGGGCAGTCGGGCCGTTCGGCCCGAGGAGTGGGCGTTCCGTCCTCACGTCCAGCCGGAGAAGCTTCCGAAGCTCTTCGGCCGTGACGGCGCCTGCGCCCGGGGTCACGCACAGAAGTGCGGCGCAGGGACCGCAGGACGCTCACGGCTCCTGGTCGGGCCCGCGGGCTGCTCGCGGGGAAGACTTTCGTCGTGCACTCCTGTCGGGCTCGCGTCAGGGACACGAGGCCTCTTCGCGTTCGCACAGCCTGCGGGGACGACTGTGTTAGTTCGAGGGCCGCCCACCCCCCCAGAGCCCGGTGCCCGCGCACCCATTAACCCAAACGGCGAGTCACACGTCTGGGGCCGACAAGAACAGCAGCGTGCACAGGAAGTGGTGCGTTCCTTTGAAGGTTCCCAGTGTCACCGGCAAGTTGTCGACAGGCTGACACCCTCTACTTTTGATTGGGAATTTAAACGCTGGAATTCTAGATCCAGGAGGGAGCGGAGAGCTTTCCAGGACCAGTGTGCGTGTTTCACTGAAAGGGAGAGGATTGTCCCCAGTTCAGAGGCGGCCGAGGACCAGAAAGTGGACTCTGGGCTCCGGCTTCTGTCCCCTGGTGCCCTGGGGTCCCCGCACCACGCTGGCTGCGGCGGGAACTGGGGTGCACAGAAGAGCCTGCACAAGGGGACCTGGGGCCCCCAGCACCATGACCTCATTCGGAAATTGTCCAAACATGTCACAGCTCCTGGGGTTAATAGTGGGACCGAGCCAGAAGGGGAAGATGGTGAGGGGACAGTGTGCATGCCCTGGGGCCGTCTGGGTCCCAGAAAGAGCCTCTCAGGCTGGTGGCACTGGGGCACAAAGGTGGACATGCACAGTGACCCGGCTGGCGCCCACAGCAGTCAGCCCTGCTGTTTCCGGATCGTGTGGCCCCTGAGCCACCGCACACGCCGCTGTCCCACGGGGTCCGCGCCAGCCTCGCTCCTGCCCTCCGCACACGCACCCCTGCCTGTGGCCGATGGCACCGCGTTCCCGCTCGCCGGGCGTCTGCGCCCTGGCCTTCCGGTCCCTCCGTCACTGCGCTCGGGGGGCTCCCGACCCCGCCCCCCCGGCTCCCGGCCCTGGCACAGGTGTGCCAGCGGGCCCTCACTGAACACCTGTCGCCTGGGCAGGTGACCCACGACGAGCCGGGGGCGCCGCTGGTGGCCGCCGTGTTCGCGTGGGCTCCCACGGGCACGCTGGGCACAGGCCTCGCCTTCGCCGGCGCAGGGTCTGCAGCTGCCTTAACCTACAGCCGTGACTCAGCTTCCTTCTCTGCCCCCGAACTTGGGGGCCATAAAGCGAGCCCAGATGGGCATTCCCGGTGCTGTGACTGGATCGAGGGGCTGGCTGGGAGTCCCCCTCACCATGGATGCATTCCGGGGGCGTGCGGTGCCAGGAAAACCTGCCCGCAGGGGCTCCCAGTGTCTCCAGGAGGGGCAGTGGGTGGCCCGAGGCCACGTCTCCGTGATGGGTGCTGGACCTGCTGGGTGCTGTCACCCCTCTCTGGCCAGCCAGCCCCCTTCTCCCTGAGCAAACACACCCAGAGTCACGTTACTGAGTGCCACAGCGTTGCCAGCCTGTGTGTGCGTGTCTGTCCCCTCATAAACTCTGAGTCCCCAGAGTCGAGATGCTCGGATTGGTGTTTGTGTCCCCAGGCCCAGCCACGGGGCCCTTCGTTCCTGGCACACCCCCTCCCCCAGCAGTGGAGGCACACCAGGGGACCGCACCGGGGACAGTGTCACGTTCGGTCCTTGTCACAGTCCCAAGGGCCGAGCATGTGCCCTGACACCTGCCCCGAGCCATCGCGGGCTTCTCTGCTGGCATCTGACTTGGGGTCCCTGGGACCTGAACCTCTGTGCTCCCCCCCAGCCCCCACTACAGAAGAAGCAGTGTTCCTTGAACTGCCCTACTTGTTCGGTGACAGTGACAGGGACAGCGGGACACTGGGGTCAGCTTGGCCATCCGGGCTGCTGTGCGTGGCCGTGAGCAGCTCGGAGCGGAGCCCGTGGGCCGGGCTGGTCCCTGCGAGGCCTGAGACAGGGTCATGGACGGCGCGGCCGCCCCAGGCGTGACAGCTGATCCCGGGTCGTCGTCGGGAACGGTCTGGGCGCCGCGTCCCGGCCCCGTATTTGCCCTCGGTGAGGACTCTTGTGACAAAATGCAGGAAGGAAGCGGTCATTGTGGGGTGGCATTCACCGCGCGGGGGACGCTGCCTCGCGCATCCCCCTACAGTCCCCTGTGTCTGTCCTTCCCTCCTGAGCTCTTCTGCAGGGTGTCTGCCTTTAGCAGCTTCTGTTCGTGTGTGTCTGTCATTCGGGGCCGCAAGGAGAGCAGCACCGGGGGGACTTTCCTCTCCGTGCTCGCTGGGTTCTGTAATTCTGTCACCTGCCTGCCGTCCGGTCGAAAGGACGGCGACATCCCCGGCCGGCAGCGTGTCAGCACGGGGAGCGTGCACGCGGCTGCCGGTGGCCCTGACCGCACCCAGACATTTGCTCATTTGCTGGAGGAATGATTTTTCAGGGGAGCGCCCCGGGAGCGCCCCACCTCACAGAGCTCCTGTCTCAGACGGCCGCCCACGGGGCCCCTGCAGGCACCTGTCCCGGGGCCCCGGACGGAAGTCGGCCCCCCACGTCACGTCCGAGGACGGGCGGTCCGGTGAGCGCCCGAGCGCCCGGCCCCCGCGGCAGTCGCAGGTCTCTGCTCGCAGAGATCTCGCCCCGAGGAGCTCCGTGAGCCGGAAGAGCACAGTCTCGCTCTCCTGTCCCCTCCTGTGTGACCTGCGTGAGCGGCTGCCGTGGCCCCGTCAGTGACGTTAACACAGGAGGGGACAGGGGACACTGGTGACGAGCTGCCGCTCGGTGCATAGCACTCCTGCTGCAGGAAGCCACCCTGTGCCCAGGGGACAGACCACCTCAGCGAGGACACGGCTGTTTGACCGTCTTTCATTTTACTGGAAGGTTCTCTCCCAAGATTCTCTCTTCCTTAAACCAGAACCCACTGTGTCGCACGTGGAAGCGACGCGTGAGCGGTTCTATGTCAGGCAGAGCTGAGAACCCTCGTCACGAGTCCCCAGCAGGTGCTTTTGGGTCCTAAGCGTGTTTCTGGTTTTCAGACCGCTTCCTACAAGCACTTGCTTCAGAGCGACTTAAGCCGGGGCAGCCCGGCCCCCCGCACCCCCCGTCGTCAGTCGTGTGCGTTTGCCCACAGTCACTGCAGGGGCCAAGTTCAAGAGGCCGGCTCACGGGGGGCTGACGTTTGAGGGGAGATTTAGCTCCAGGGCACGCAGGTGCCAGTGGGCCCCGCAGGCCGAGCTATTTCTGGAGAATGCTGTGGTCCCTAGCCCCCCAAATGCCCCATTCCCCACGAGCCCAGCAGGTCGCTGGTGCGCTAGATGGGCCGTGTAGACACCGGGGCGTTGGCTGACCTGTCCTTGCCGTGTTTTGTCCAGTGAACCTGCCCCTGGGGCCCAGCAGCCCCGGCGGCGTGGACGGGGCCCCGCTGGTGACATCGGAGGCCGAGGAGACTGTGTCTGTGGGCAGCTGCTTCGCGTCTGAGGACACGACGGAGGACTCGGGGGTGATGAGCTCCCCCTCGGACATCGTCTCCCTGGATTCCCAGCACGACAGCACCAGGTCCAAAGACAAGTGGGCCACCGACCAGGAGGACTGCAGTGACCAGGACCTCGCCGGGACCCCAGAACTGGGCCCTCAGAAGAGCCCCTCCTGGGAGAGGAACGGCTCTGGGAACTGGCACCCGAGGTGAGTCTCGGGACGTCCGGGAAGGGGGTCACTCGTCACGGTGGCCAGACAAATCCTGTGACAGCCCGCTGCCTGCCAGGCGCCCTCTGCGGGCCCCCGCTCCGGGTCTGGGGGTGTGCCTCCCTCCTCTTGCCGTCACCCTCTTCCTCGATGTGCAGGAAGGGCTTCGGAGTGGCGCCTGGCTCGCTGACGCCTCGCGTGGCCGGTGCCGTGTGCCTTTGCACGCCACGTCTGGGTTCTCGGCTTGCCCCACCGTGAGACCAGCGTCGCCGGTGCATTGATTTCTTTGCCACTTTTTCATTACTAGTCACTGAGGTTGTTCAGCTTTTCCACCACTGATACAACGAGGAAGTCGTACACACGTGTCGGTTTGTGCACAGAGTTTTCTAGAAGAGACATTGTTAGACCCTCATCTTCACCTGCAGGGGATCCTGACATGACAAATGCTCCCCCAAATGCCTGCGGGCCCCGTCGCGGCCGGCGGGCCCCGTGTCCTCCCACGCGTGCGGTCTGATGACAGCTTCGGCTTTGCCGGTCACGTGGGTGTCCGATGGCTTTCGTGTGGCTCTCCAGTTAGGAAGGGTGCGCACCTTGTCACCTGTGCACGAGACTCGATGCTCCTTTCCTGTGAATTAGCTGCCTCCAGAGACGTTCGCCGCTTCTCAAACTTGCGATGTTGCTCTTGTTACAAAACATCTTTGTTTCTCGTCGGTCAGTGACTTACACATGGAGTCTAAGTCTGTGGCTTGAATTTAACTTTGGGTTTTTGTTGTGTAAAAATCGCTTTTCGGCGTTGCCGAGTCCACCCCTTCTCCTGAACGTGTGTGGCCTCTGCATTCTCGGGAGAGCCGCCCCGGACCGCCGAAGACGGAAGGCCGCTCGCCCACGTGGGCGTCCTCGGGGTGCGGGTGAGGCAACCTCTTTTCCCACCGACGCCCCGTTCTGTTTGGCCGTGCATCACGTGCAGGTGTGCTTCTTCGGCTCAGTCATCTATCGCTGGGCCGGCTCCAGTTGTCATCTCTTTCTTAATTCTGATCCAGAACAGCAGTTAGTTCTCGGTAGCCCATCAACGATTGTCAGCGTTTAGCTAATTTGAAAAACTATTCACACAAACATTGGTATGAAACATTAGTCAAAATAAGGTAGAGCCATAAAAGAATTCCTAAATCAGTCACCAAAATGAGCAAATGCTTTTGCGTTTTTCATGTTTTGTTCCAATTCTGTATAAACACGCAGATCTTCCTTTGGTCGATGTAATTGTAGCATCAGTAATATTTTATTTTAATTTATTTTTACCTAACGGTCTAGCAAGAGCGTTTCCCCATTGGTGCAATACACCCGAATACTGTTCAGGCGCAGCTGCTCGCTTGCATTTCATCAGACAGGAAATGGGAAGGTGGCGCTCGGCCCGTCCCTTCTCCAGCGCGCACGCGGCGCGTGGCGGGGCTTGGCCCGTGCTGTCCGCACCTCGGCACACGGGCAAGAACCACGGCACGTGCTTCTGAGTCCGTTTAATGTCACGGAAGATCACCGTCCCCCCCAGGTCTGTTCTGCTCGTTCGCAGGAGGGTCGCACACACCGAGCTCCACGTCTGAGACAAGTGAACGTTTGTCACTCTGTGACCTGGGATCACTCGTCTCGGTCACAGTTTGCTTTGCTGGTGTTGGCCCTGATGTCAAAGCTTCCTGAGTTCTGTCCGGACACAGTAGTTCATGGTGTCTGTGGCCAGGGTAACGACGGGGTCTGAGAAGCCGATGCTTTATCCACACAAGGAGCAGGGCGTGTGCGAGTCCCCTCACCTCTGGGCGCCACTGAGTTTGAGTAGCATGGGGGGAGGGGCTCTGGAACCGGAAAACCCGCAGTGGAACCCCACCCCCACTGCCTGGCTCGCCGTCTGGCCCCCAGGAGCCCGCCTGGCTCTGCTGAGCCTTCCACCCCGTCGGAGGCTACGGTGCCTGGCCTGTAGCAATCAAGGCAGGACCCACCGTTGGTCACTGCTGTCAGTTTAGGCAACGGAGCGGCGGAACTTTCTGGCAGGCCCCTTCCCTTCTCTGGGTCAGCTCAGCTCCCAGATGGGGAAGAAGATGTTGTCGGAGCCCCAGCCTGTCCGGGCTGCTCCATTGTTGCCCCAGAGTTGGGATGGACTCCCGGCCATGGGTGGGTTGTTTTTTACAGTTTTCTCCATTGGGAACTAGATGTGCTCAGGGGCGTTAGCAGGTGTGACACGCCTGTCCGTCCAGACGCCCGGTTTTCCACACGCGCCCCTCGGGAGAGGCGGGGTGCAGCCTCAGAGGGCAGGGAAAGTGCGTGTTTTCTCCAAGAGCCACAGCCCCACTCCACCCCTCGCCTCTGTCCCGAGGGGTGACGGACCCAGTGGGCCGGTTCTGAAAAGAAGCCGGAAATCTAGATTCCCACGCTGGGCCGCCCGCATTCTCAGGGCCGGCTCCCCATCCAGACGTCCAGGGCCCCCGAGAGCGGGAGGCTCCGCGGGGTGCACGGCCCTGCTCCCCCGGGCCCCAGCCCTGCACTGCCCTGGCGGGCACTCGGGGTTCCCTGAGCGGTGGCTCTGGAACGTGTCTCCACCAGCAAAGTCACATGAAGACACATGCGAGTTCAAGCGCCAGACCCTCCTCTCAGTGAGACACGAAATGCTCTTAGGGATTCCGCAGCGGGGAAAGCAGGACAGTGTGCCCGTCCGCACGGCCTCCGTGTTCGCTGGGGGATGCGCCGTCACACTGCCGGGCGGGCGGCCTGACCTGTCACCACCCTGCCACCGCCGCAGAGAGCTCCTGCGGGCGCCCCGAGAAGCGGGCGGCCGGGCGGCCGGGAGGGGGCAGGCTGGCGCCGCGGCCGCGGGAGCTGTCCAGCAGCACCCGGAGGCCGGCCGGCGAGCTCAGGCGAGCCTCGGGGGAGCCGGCCGATCCCAGGCGTCCGCAGCGCCGGGGTCGCGTTCCCAGAGCCGGAGCGAAGGGGCTGGCAGCGCGGAATCCGGCTCAAGTCGTGCGGGAGCAGAACTGCCCGCGGCTCCCGGACGCGTGGCCCCAACCTGGCCCCTGGCAGGACACGAGCGGGAGCAGCAGCGGCGGCTGAGAACAGCAGTGACGAAGGACGAAGGACGCTTGGCCTGACGCCCCTCTCTCT
Source organism: Lyroderma lyra (assembly GCA_004026885.1). Classification (NCBI taxonomy): domain Eukaryota; kingdom Metazoa; phylum Chordata; class Mammalia; order Chiroptera; family Megadermatidae; genus Lyroderma; species Lyroderma lyra. Next base: position 43,483 of record PVJL010010162.1, on the reverse strand, counting down.
CGGGGGAGGGTGCAGCGCGTCTGCTCAGCCTGCGGTGCGTCTCTGCACGCGCCCCCGAACTGGGCACCACGGCCACCTCTCCCTGCCGCTCAAGCTGTTCTCCGTGCCTACCATTTCCGACACCGAGTTTCTGCAGCTAAGCGCAGGCGACCGTGATGCTCCCAGAAGACGTTCTTCCTGCGGGGTGAACGGTGACAATCGGGCCTGGCTGTGGCATCACAGCCCTCCACCGCTGGACGCCAGGCCTCCAAGGCTTGAGCAAAGCTCCAGTTGCCCTTTGCCGTGACTGGCCGGGCCTCTGCAGATGGACACTGGGTTCCGATAGGTTGAGAAGCTGTCCCCAGCAGTGTCAGGGTGCAGAACCTCCACGGTGTGGCCAGTCCCTATAATAACATAAGGACTGTGCATGGTTCTCAGCTTTGCCAGTGTGCCCTGACCTGTCACCACCCCTCTGTCCCCCGGGCATTCACTGAGTACTGCTGGGGATGGTGGAAGACCTGAGAAGACCCAGGCTGTGGGATTTCTGGAGCTCAGTTCCAGTTCACTTGGGTGTTCCTCTGCACCCTGCAGTTCACTCAGTCACGTAGACGTCTTTGGCTGAGGTGGCCGGGGGTCCCACATGCATGGACTGAAGGCAAGTGCATTTATTTCCTCCAGAGCCCCCGCTCCGCGGGAAGTGTCCTTCGTCACCTGCTCAGCCCGCTGGCCACGCTCCCAGCCCCCGCTCCCTGCAGCTGACTGGGGGCTCCGCTTTTCATCAATGGCTGTGTTGGCTGGGTGCCATCTGAGGCCCTGGGAGCCAAGATTTGGAACTGAAGCGTCTCAGGAATAAATACTGGTCTTCTCAGAAGCAAGTCTGAATGCTTCGTACTGAATGGAATACGTTCTGTGTGCTGTGATCTGAAAACGGTGCATTTCCCACCGAGTCTTTGACTGGACCCAAGGATAATTTTTCTTTGCAAAATGAATCCATCCCGTCAACTCGGCCTGGACCCTGCGCGTGGGACTTCAAATCCCCGTCACCCCCTCACCCAGCACCTCCAGTAAATACACGCCTTAAGGAAGAATGGGCACCAGGAGAAACGGCATGTGGTAATGGACCCTCACTGCAGGGCCACCTAGGAGTGGCCTCCGGCACAGCTCCTTCCTGGGCAGGTGGCTTGTCACTCGCACCTGCGTTTGCCAAATGCATCTGTCCTTTGTGCGCGGTGAAAGTACAACTAACGGGCAGGGTGAGAAGTCCAAGTTCAGGTGGCCAGGGGTCATCTCTGCTCACCCTTGGCCAGTGATGTGGCCTCTCAGTTCAATGCCTTTGTCATTGCCATCAAGATACGCAGGACCACCTGCTTAGAATGGAGCCTGGCATGTTGCCAGCCTTCAAAAACTGACAGCTGGTGTTATTATTACTGCTGTTGATGTTGTTATTTACAGCTGCCTACAGAAGGCCACAGAGGTGATTTGTTGAGGAATCCTTGTCATCTGTATCTAGCTCTGCTCATCTGCCTCTTTAAACTATTTGTAACATCTTTGTTTGAAAAAAAACCCACATGCATGTATACATATACACAGCTACTACACACACATGCATGCGCATACACATGCATGCACGCGCGCGCGCGCACACACACACACACACACTATGTCTGCCTGGAGACAGAGGCAGCTCTGTTGCCACCTCCCTGTGGGGAAGTGACAGTGGAACTCGCATGATTTTTAAACCCTTGAATCCCGAAGGCAATCTTGCTGTAATCAGGCAGCTTACCTATGAGTGTGTAAACAGGTGGAAGTCAGTTCTGGGGACCCTTTGGGTGCTGTGTGGGGTGCAGGAGGGACATTGGATGAGTGGGTTTGGGGCTCCATTTTTCTGAGCAGTGGGGCCCCACTGAAGTCGTGTCAGGGCCACTGAAGACAGAAGGTGTAGCTTCCCCAGGGGCACGAGCCTTCCTGAGTAACCCTCTGCCCCCCACCTCACACCTGACAATCCCTAAAGTCCCTTCTCCGCCCTACTTGTCAGCGAGCACAGGACGTGGTGGCTGAGAAGTGAGAAACAGTCTGTCACCTGCAGGGTTCATGGTTTCAAGTCACCTTAGGGGATCGAGAATGCACAGGTGGTGCCAGTGGTGGGGTCAGAAAGGAGCCCAGTCCTGGCTTCCCACTCAGTCAGCCCAAGCACTGGAGCCCGGGGTTCTGTAATCATAGGAACTGGGACCTCGGAGCGTTTAGAAGCAAATCACACAACCCTGGAGCTTTGTAACGATAGGAACTTTGGAGCCATGGGAGCATTTAGAAACATTTTATACTACCTAGAACCTGGAAACTTTGTAATTATCAGCACTTTGTGACTACAAGAACATTGAGACACCTCTAACACCTTCTAACACCCTTAAATGTTGTAACTCCCCTTACGAAGGAGCATTTCCAAAGCACTGACAGAGCGGGGCGAACTACGCTGCTCAGTGACAGGAGCCACGCGCCGCTGCAGAGCACTTCCAGGTGGCCGGCCCTAAGGGAGACGTGCTCTAAGGGTTAAACATCCTCCGAACTGGGTCTGGAGCCAGAGTGAGTGGCAGGTCATCAGCCCGCACCCCCACTGCCCTGCTGCCCCCCACTCCCACCAGGCAGCTCCCCTTCCTGGACGCCCCTCTGGTTGGGAACCTGACAGTGCTGTCCTCTGTCCCTCACGTTCGGTGCAGCAGTGACATACACGGCGTCACGTTCTCTGCAGACTCATGTCCTGTTGAAAACGCGGCTGGTCGTGTTTATTCAGCACGTGCGGCCCGGTCTGCACAGTGAATGTTCTTCGCTTCCTTGGCCTTCAGTCACAGCGAACTGTCAGAAACACATCCGGAGTCGGGGCCGGGGTGGTGGGCAGCGATGCCCAGGAGAGGAGCACCTGTGCACGGGCACTTCAAGCTCGGAAGAGGCTGACGCCTCCAACAACTATGGACTCTTCCGGGACCTGCCCTCAGGCTCCACCCATCAGGCCCCACCTCTCAGGCCCCGCCCATCAGGCTCCGCCCTTGGCCCCTGCCTCTTAGGCTCCACCTATCAGGCTCCACCCATCAGGCCCCCACTCGGGTTCGCCTCAGGCTCCGCCCACCATGCCCACCCCTCCGGTCCTGCCTCTCAGGCTCCGCCCCAGGTCCCGCCCCTCCTCCCAGCCGCTGTGCTCAGCAGCCTGCGTACCTGGGTGGCCCTGGCAGACCCTCCAACCGCTCAGGCCGGTGGCTCCCTTCACGTCCCCCCGCCACCCCCCACCAGGCAAGCGGCGCCCCGGGGAGGCAGGCCCAGGCCGCAGCCTCCGGAGCAAGGCTGAGCCAGGGTGGGATGGGATGGGGGTGTCCGCAGCCCCGAGAGCTGTGCGTGAGGCAGGCGGAGCCAGGGGCCGGGCTGCCCAGTTAGAACCAGTAGCAACCAGCTGAGTGTCTGGGAATCACTCCATTTTCGTCAGCTCGCAGTGACTTTTCTCCCCTCACTTAACATTTGTGAAAGGATAGCGTTGGTGGCGTTCGTGTCTAGTTCATTTCGGTCCTCGTTACTGTCACTCCGTTCTCACGGTGACTTGGGGCAGCAGCCACGCTGTGCCCTGGACACCACACGTGGTTGGTCCTTTCCACGCTTGGGAGCCCACGTGACTGCTGGTCTCGTGACACCTGGCTTCCTGTCTGTGAGAGGCAGTAACAACGCTGACTGCCTCTCCCACTGCTCGTTGGGGGACTGGGCAGGTAGGGTGCACGTGTCACAGAGCGATGCTGGGGGCCGAGCCGTGGGGCGCGACCGCCTGTCCAGTCTTAGAGGAGGCCCCGGGGAGGGCCAGGAGCGGCGCTGTTACTGCTATCACTGCCGTTACGTTGTGCCACTGTCCTTGTCACCATGATCGTTTTTATATTTCCCGTTAGCCCAAGAAGCACAGCTCTGCGGGTGGCACACTCGGGCCCCCCAAGCCCCTGTCCTTTCATCCCTGGCCCAGGGTGTGAATTAAGCCAAAGGAAAAGCGTGGAAAAGGGACATAGTGGGTGTAGGTCGCGCTGCCGGGGTGAGCACAGGCGGAGGCCATGAGCACAGGTGGTGGCAGCGCCTCTGCTACAGCGTGCCGCCTCAGGGGCTTCGGAAGGACCTGCAGTGGGGCCCCCGTGTGTGTGCGTGCAGACAGCACCCAGATGGCCTGACTCCTGTTACTGCCCGAGGTGGGTACTGGGTGCAGGCAGGCACAGCACCGACAAGCAAGCAGGTCCTGGTGGCAGGGTGGCCTGTCCCTGAGTTGGCCGGGGCCACATAGCCACCTCGGCTTCTGACCACGGGGCAAACAGGAGCTGGGGTGGGAGTGGGGGCCCTAGCCCTTTAGGTCCACACCCCCCACGTACACATACCATGTGCACCGCACACGCACCTGCCCACCACACACGTACCACGCACACGCACCTGCCCACCACACACGTACCACGCACACGCACCTGCCCACCACACACGTACCACGCACACGCACCTGCCCACCACACACGTACCACGCACACGCACCTGCCCACCACACACATACCACGCACACGCACCTGCCCACCACACACGTACCATGCACACGCACCATCTGTGTCGCCGCAGCTCCAAGGGCCACAGTGGTCCAGTGAGATGGAACGGCGTGAATGTGACCGTGACTGGTCCCTCCCTCAGATGTTTCTGGGAAAAGGAACAAGCAGGTAACCGGAGGAATGAATGTTCTCCTTGCGCTTCGCTCCCCCCTAGACCTGAGAAAGCGGCCGTGGCCTCGCAGGATGACAGCGACCTGTTCGGTACGGGGCGGTTCCAGCAAACGCTGGCAGAACTCGACGGAGACCTGGAAGGTGAGGGCGGCCCTCCCACACGGGACCTCCCACTCGGGCTTCGTTTTCCTGCCCAATGGCCCCCCGGGAGGACCGCCAGGGCGTGGGGTGGCCAGGGCATGAGCTGGGCTCCACGGGCCGCCTGTCCCCGGGGTGGCCGGGCCGGACGGCGCACACCTCTGCACGGCTGCCGAGTGCTGCTCCGCCCAACACCGACTACCCCTCGGAAAGCACTGCACACGTGTTAGGGGGCAAACAGTCCGCCAGCACCCAGAGGACCGAGGGAAACCCTGTGACACGCAGACGCCGGGCGACCTTACTGACACTCCCACCGTCTGCGTCTCTGGGGACCCTCACCGGGGCTCCCGTGCTGAGTAGTGAAAGCAGCCCGTCTGCCCCGGGCGTGTGGAGATTACAAACCGAAGGGACACTTAAAAAGCATGCACATAAGTGACACAGAAATAGCCTCAGGGAACCGGAAGGGTGATGGCCCCGTCATTGCCGTAGGCGCCGCGCAGCGGTGCCCCGTGACTCGTTTGCACCCCTTTGCAGAAATGGAAGACAGTTACGAGAGCGACACCAGCTCCCTCACCGGCTCCGTCACCGGCGTGCCTGGTCCCCACGCGCAGGACGTCATCGTCACCGAGGGTGACGCGGACAGCATCCCGGTGACGTTCATCGGGGAGGTGCTGGATGACCCTGTGGAGTCAGCGGTGCTTTCCAACAGCAACAACAACGCGGGGTCCTTTGCCCGGGGGACTGCGTCTGGCCCACCGCCCGCCCCGGACGCGCCCGGCCCTGCCCACGGCGCTGAGGGCCAGGTCAGGCCCGCCTCCGCCGACCGCTGGAGAGCCGTGAGCGCCATCACAGCGGAGCCCGCGGGGACGTCTGCCCCCCAGCGCCCCGGACACGACCCCAGCGCCCAGGCCGCCCACGGGCCCACGCAGCCCGGCCAGCCGGGGACGGAGAAGGCGGCCTCGGCGCCGCCCTCGTGGTGCCAGCGAGGCCGCCACCCGGGGGGCAGCTTCGGGCTGAAGTACGGCCTCACGACGTACACAATCGTCCCTCCCAAGTCGGAGAGGAGGTGTTCCGACAGGGCCGTGTCGCTCTGCACGGGCGCCATAAAGATCGACGAGCTGGGCAACCTGGTGAGTCCCCGCGTGAGCGGGCCGGCCGCCCTGGAGGGCCAGCCCCCCGGGACCCTCGGGCACGCGCGGAGGCCCGGCTCTGTGGAGCAGCCGCGGGGCCGGCCCGCCCAGCGCTCGGCCAGGACGCCCCCGGGCCCGGGCCCCAGCACGACAGCGCCCCAGCCGCCGCCCAGCCACCGGGACGACGGGAGGCCCCCGGAGGTGAGGGACAGCCGGCCGCCCGCGGCCAACGCGTGTCCCGTGCAGGTGCCAGCGGCTCCCGCCGCGCAGGTCCCCTTCCTGAAGCCGCGGCGGAGGACGTCCAGCCAGTACGTGGCCTCGGCCATTGCCAAGCGCATAGGGCCCCCGAGGGCGCCCGCGGACGCGGCGGGGAGGCGGGACGGCGCCGGGGCAGCGCGCGCAGGCGCAGTGCGGGGGCCGACCCCGTGCCCAGCGCCGCCCTTCGGGGAGGGCGAGGCCGGGTCGCCCCGCAGGGACCCCCCCAGCGCCCCCGGGGAGCGGTCAGTGGCGGGCGCCCCTCCCCGAGGGCGAGGCGGCAGCCCTCCCGGGGCGCTGCCCACGCCCGACCGCGCTGCTGCCATCCACCGGGGCCCGCCCGCTCCCGGGGGACAGAGCTGTGACTTCGGCGCCAAGCAGCGTACGAGCGGCCACCGGTCCGGCGCGGCCCCCGAGCGCGCCCCGCGCAGCCCCGACCCCGCGCCGCCCGGCAGCGCCCTGGTGAACGGCTCCCGGGGCGCCCCCGGCCCCAGTGAGCCCCCGCAGGGAGGCCACCGGGGGCCCTGCGCGGAGGGGAGCGACGCAGATGGCCCCCCGCCAGCCGGCATCTTCGGGCCGAAGAAGAAGTTCCGGCCCGTGGTGCAGAGGCCGGCGCCCAAGGACACGTCCCTGCACAGCGCGCTCATGGAGGCCATCCACGCCGCGGGGGGCAAGGACAGGCTGCGCAAGGTGAGCGCCCGGGCCCCCGAGGCGTGCGGGGGGCCCCGCACCCCCTCTCCCGGGCAGGTCCCTGGCTCTGCGCACGGCGTGTGATGCGCGTGGGCTGGTCCACGCGGCTGCAGGCCCTGACGGCCCTGGGCAAAGGCGTCACCAACAAATAGTCCGGGGGTGAAGAGGCCGGGGGGACAGTCCGGCCAGGGCCTCTCCTGCCCACCATCCTGCAGTTACCATAGGGTGCCCCTCCCCCACCTGCGGATGGACACATTACAAACACCTGAAACCGTCCGTGTAACGTCAGACATGAGGGGTTATGACAGGAGCGTCGCTCGCGGGCGCCACCAAGGCGATGAGCTAGGGTGTCTGCTGAGTCCCCACGCGATGAGGAAGGGGAGGCGTGGTGAGGTCGAGTGACCTGGCCGCAGGCCGCACTGCCCACCCGTGGGGACCCGGGATTGCCACCTGGGTCTGCAGGACCTAAGAGCACATGCCAGCCCTGGGGAGCCGGGACCTAAGAGGCCCTCACCCACCACTGCCCCACATACGTGACCTGTGGCTACTGTGTGACACAGGTCGGGATGGAGTCCGGGTTTGTGTGTCCCACGGGAACGTGTCCTGCCCTCCCAGGGGGACTGTGAGAAGGAGCCTGGAGCCCCAGCGGCGGGGCTTGGGCGCGCTCCTGTGCTGCCCTCCAGGTAGCCTGTCTGGTCCTCCGGGTGAGACGTGTGACCCTGTTCATGTCCTAGACTGCCGGGCACAGCTCGGGGGGCGCCCCGAGGAAGCCGTGCTACACGGAGGCCGAGAGCGAGCACTCCGCCCTGCTGGCGGCCATCCGGGGTCACCGCGGCGCCTGCAGCCTGCGGAAGGTGAGTCAAGCCGACCCGACGCCTGCACGCCCCGGTGGGGGCTGCAGCACGCGGGGACCCCTGAGCGCCCCTGCCCGGGAGCCGCCCTCCCTCCCCGCCCAGTACTGAGCACTTCCCAAGTTCCCAGGGTGCCCAGAGTGGCTACGGGGCTTAGATCACCCCAGAGGGGGCACCCTGCCCCTGACCCAACCTCAGAAGCCCACGTGAGCTTGAGTTGAGGACAAGAGGGTGTCACCTGGCTGCCACATCCCGGGTCCCAGCGCAGTGGTCAGCCACACTGGTGTGTGCGGCCTGCAGGCCGGTCCTCCCCGATCAGCATAAGCAGGACATCGGGGGGTTCTCAGGGTGGCATGGTGTCACCGGGCTCCCTGCACACTGTCACTGCAGATGGGGAGCTTGGGGAGAGCAGTCAACACGCCTCTTAGCTTGCTGCAGGGCGACACAGCCATGCATTGCCCTCAGGAAGGACCTCAGGGGCACTGTCATTTAGCACTGTCTCCGCTAGGTGACATCCTCTGCCTCCGAGGAGCTGCGGAGCTTCCGCGATGCTGCAAAGTCTGCACACGCGTCAGGGCCCCTGGGGCTGGAGGACGGTCCACCCTCGCCCACCCTGCCACCCCCATCCCCTCCGGCGGCCCCTGCCTCCCGGGCAGTGCCCAGGTCCAGCTCAGGCCCCCTCGACAATCCAGTGGACGCCAGGCAAGCCTTGATGGACGCCATCCGCTCTGGCACAGGTGCCGCCAGGTTGAGAAAGGTGAGCACGTGCTGGCGGGCCGGTGGAGGGGCGCTGCCTGCCTGCAGGTGGGGGCGACAGGGGGCGGCAGCGTGCCCCCCACCACAGCGACCAGACGGGGCCGTGCGCGCCCTCACCCCGGGGGGCAGTCAGCGGGGGCACGGGTGGGGCTCACCCCACTGCGCACCCCTGAGCACCTGCCCGGTCCGGGGACAGCTGGACGGGAATCGGTGGCGTGTCCCTGCCCGGCACGTGCCACGCTCTGGAACTCAGACGCAGGACGTCTGCTGGAGATGGAGCTGCTGGTTCGGCCGCGAGGCCAGCGCTGCCCCACAGACACGTCACCGTCTCGTGCTGAACGTGCCACCTTCCAGAAGCCCTGCTCGCAGAGGCCAGAGCGACGCGGGTGGTGGTCAGCCCGAGGGTCCTGCCCATCCCCGGGGGTGTGTCTCAGCTCCTCAGACAGGCCTTTCCCCAAAGGGGCATCCACTGGACGTCTCCATCCGGACTCAGATTTTTCTGGGGGCTTGAGCCTACACACATGCACCTTTCGGGGAGTCGGCACATGAGTCCGCAATCAGGCGTGCCCTCTGAGCGCCCGGCTGGCCTGAGGTCACACGGCTCGGCAGGACCAGACCAGCGTAAACCTCAGGACCGCTCTGAGCATGCGCACCTGTGCCTTGCGGAAGGAGGAAGGAAAACAAGAAGTTAGGGAACCATCTAGAAGAACAGAGGAGCCTGTGCTTGGGGAAGGGGCGTGGGGGGGCAGTGCGGCCGCTGGGCACAGAGGAGAGAGGAGGGGGCAGTCCCCTCCCCAGTGTCCACAGTGCATGTCCCATGGGCTGAGACCCCGTGGGTGCAGAGATGAGCCGTCCACCTCAACGCCCCCAGACCCTCCTCCTCGTCCTGGGCTCATTTCTCAGCTGGGTGTGGAGGTTGGCGGGCTGGTGTGCTCGTCAGTCTGCAGCCATGTTTTCGGCTCCGATGGGCCTAGTGGGTATTGCTGCTCCTGAGAATTGGACCAGGCACCCCAGTTTTCTCATCTTTCCCTGGAGGCAGTGCCCACGATGAGGACAGCACAGTCACGCATCGCCCGCTGGGTGTTAGGGAGAGAAGACGTGTCCCCCGAAGGAGAGGGTGCGGGACGGGAGTGCACAGGGAGTACTCTGGGGGGTGGAGGCTGTTAGCGTTGGAAGCCACCTCTGTGTTCCTGGATGTTCCCTTGAGGACAGGATACAGGTAGCTCCGTTCAATTTAGAACGTGCTGGATGCTCTGAGAAAGCGAGAAAGCCAGGGTCCCTTACCCGCGGCCCCAAGAGGATCTGTCACCATTAAGCAAAGCTGTCAGCTTCTGCCACCAGGCCCTGAAATGTCCCCTGCGGATTCGGGCTGTCACAGCCGGCGCGGGGCTGACATCAGAGGGGAACCCTGGCTTTTGCGCCCAAACAGGCACGCGAGCTCCTTGCCGTGAGCGCTGGGCACCCTGCACGCACCCACGGAGGCAGCGGTGAGCCCGCCGTGGCCCCACCCAGCAGCCCCCACTCCTGCTGGGACGCCGTGGCTGGCTAGGGTGACCAAGGGCATGGCAGATGGGGAGTGACCAGGCTGGCCAGCTGAGGTGCGGAGCAGGAGATCCTCTCTGACATGGAATGAATGTTCTAGAAGGCCTGGGAGGGTCCCCGCAGACAGAGCACCACAGCCAGAGGCCGGCGGGCCCCGGGCAGGGAGAGAGTGGGGAGGGCAGAGCCCGCGGCACCCCAGGGAGAGCTGGGAGGATGGCGGGGTCTGCAGGGGCGCCCTGGACACCCCGAGGGCCCCTGCTCTCTCCCCTGACCGCACCCGGGAGGCAGCGGAAGCCCTGGAGCGCGCCTGTGTCCCTGAGCTCTGTCCATGGTGCTGCGAGTGGTTTGGGGACCCGCGTGCGCCCTCAGCCTGACGGCGGAGTGAGGTGGCAGTGTCCTGTCGGCCCGGATCACCTGAGCACGTGGGCATCGGCGCCCTTGGCTGTGGACAGACCCTGCGTGACCAGGGCACTCTCTTCCCTGCAGGTGCCCTTGCTCGTGTGACTCATCAGTGAGACCCCGTCGTGGCCGCAGCCTGCCCGCCGGCCGCCCAGGACGACCGCGGCGCCCGCCCCGAGGCGAGGGGCCCAGGAGTCCCTGCGCGTCCTCGTCACCGGCCAAACGCACCTCGTTGGTCCCAGCCCTGCGTTAGGCCCAGAGGGAGGGGCGCGCTCCGCCTGTGCCTGTGTGCCAAGGAAGTCCGTTTTGCCTCTGAATATTTAAAGTTGCCAAGAAAGGGTCCTTGTGGGCAGGTTGGCGGGGACGTACAGGCTGCAGCCCGAGACGACACCTGATCAGACTGAGGGGCAGAGTGAACAGGACGCTGCCTCAGGCCAGGCCTTGGGCTTCGACCGCGCACCGATGCTGAAGCAGCAGCTCGGAGGTCTTCAAACCTGCATTCGGGGGGGACGACACAGAGCACGCGAAACCGGGACAGAACACGCTGCAGGGCAGTCGGAACGGGTCGGACGCTGTGACCGCGCGGCGTCACGGAACTGCTGTTTCTCAGTCCTCAGCGTCCGGGGGAGAACCTCGTGCGGGGGGCAGAGCGTGACCTGGGACTGCGCAGCGCGTGCTGTGCGGACGGGGCAGTCTGACTTCTGCAGAGGCAGCAGCGGGGGCCGGGACAGCATCGCAGTGGACAGTCGGTGTCCCCTTCCCCCTGGACAGCTGGCCCCCGCGGGCTGTGAAGTCGAACGGACCTCCCCCGGGAGGGCTGTGCACAGAGCCCGGGGACCCCCTGGGGGCCTTGGAGACCCTGCTCGGGGCCAGGAGCAGGGGTGCTGGGTGTCTGCGTGTCACCAAGATGGACCCAAGATGGTGCTGAAATTCCACGATTTGGAAAGGGAAAAAGGTCTGGACACTTTTGCCCAAGTGATCAGTGGCTCCATTTGTCCCAAGTGGCAGCCTGCTCGGAGCGCAGGGCCCTTTCACCAGTCTGTGATGCAGGGAAACAACAGCCGTGCTTTGTCACGTGTCCCACTAAGACATACTGTCATAATGGGGGGAGAAAACCCTTAAGAGACTCACAGAAATCGAGAGGAGTTCCTGAAATAAAGTCCCCGTCGTAAGGGTGCGACAGACAGGGTGGGATCGATTAAGGTGCCGAGACCCCCTCAGACCCAGCGGCATGGGGACACGGCTCCGTGTGGCCTGACGTCACCCGCCCTCCCTGGGGCGCAGGGTGCTCCCGCCAATCGCCCTGAGCCGCACTGTCTCTGCTATCTGCCTTTTTGTGCCACAAATAAAAGGAGAAATTGTCACCATGCTGTGCATTCCATGACGTCAGTTTGGATTCCCTGTCCCCGAAATAGACGGAAAATTGGTTCTTTCCCATCAGTACACAGTTATGTCTGCTGTGGGCAAAGCTGGGCTCACCCTCACTGAACCCCACACCTGGCTCCCCGTCCTCACGCCCCGCCGGCGGTGTACGGCCGAGAAGGTTCCTGCTCCGGGGGTGGAGGCGCGCAGTGAGGCACGTTGCCGAGACCGGGACTGTCCACTGCCCCCGGGGTCCAGGGCTGGGGCAGGGCCCCTGCGGGCCTGAGGGCTCGCATCAGGGGCCGGGGATGTGGGGGGCTCCGCTGCGGGGACTCTAGAGGCAGGGATCTCATGTGAGGACGCAGTGGCAGCCTTGTCCTGTGACCCAGAGTCAAGTCGGCACCCAGCAGGGTCAGTGCAGGTTCTGTGGGTGATCGCACCCTCCCCACCCATCCGGGCAGCCTCATAGGTGCTGGGGTGCCCAGGGCTAACAGATAGGACTTAGAGCCCAGGAAGGAGAGATGCCATGTCCTGGGGAGCAGTGGGGATGTTTCCTGACCCCAAGGTCAAGCACCAGGAGGATGCAGGCAGAAGCCCCATTTGGGGGGCAGAGCAGGATCCCGACTCAGAAGGTCTCCCGGGGCGGGGCTTCCCTGGTGGGGGAGCGGGCTCTGCTGCCCCGGCACTGTGGCCTGAGTCCCCTGCCACCCGAGCCCTCCGACAGGAGATGGCAGGGCACCCCACTGAGGGGAGGGCAGCCCCGGGCACCCCCTCGCTCCCCAGCAGAGGTTACACTGTGCTGAGACCCAGAAAACCTGACTCCCCGAGGTGACCTGATGGCGAGAGTCCGAGTGGGGCCCATTGGGGGTCCCCTGGCAGCAGGACTGGGGTGCAGCCTCCGGCACTCCTGGAACACCGCTCCCGACACCAGTCCCCAGACCACGGGCTCCCGGAGGTGGACATGGTCACGTCCCTGAGGGGCGGGGCTCGTTTCTTGTCCTCGTTTCTCTGCCTTTCCCAGGCTTATTGGGGTGACACTGGTTAGCAAGAGTTACGTGGTTCCAGGTGCGCCACCCTACTGACGTCGTCAACTTGTTGCGTTATAAGTTCACCACCCGGTGTGGGTTCTCCTTCCATCACCATGCGTTTGGCCCCCCGACTCCTCTCCTGCCCGCTCCCCACTGGCCCCCGAATAAACCCGAATCCCCGGTTTGCCTTACTAAGCGAGTGCGCGCGCGCGGTCGGCTATGAAGTAGGCGTGGACCGTCACCGCCTGTGACTCCAGGCTCCTGGGTGGGCGCGCGGCTCGTGGTGAAAGTGTCCATGTCCCTGGCCCCCGTCTCTGTCGCCATGACCTTGATAGTTCTGACTCGACTCCACCTTGGTTCCAATGCTCGGCATCTCCCGTGCCCCCCCGTGGCGGCTGTGGCTGTCACCCGTGGCCGTGCTTCCCGCGGGCGCCTGCCTGAGAGGCACCTTCCTGGCATGATCTGTCCCCCGGGGCGGTGCGACAGATCGGGGGAGCCGCTGACCGGGGTGAGCGGCCGGAGCCATACGCGCCTCCCAGGCATCGCTCGGGGTTCAGATTGGGCCACACGACACACCGCAGGGTGGTCGGAAAGACCAGGTGCGAGCCTGTCCCACGCTCCCCCTGGGGGGGACAGCGATGGAGCCCGAGTCACCGCGTCTATCACGTGGGAACGAGTGCGGTGAGGACTCCGTGACTTCGCCCAGTGTGTCTGCGTCGCACGGCGTCATGGCGTGCTACCTGGACGAGGACACTCTGTGACGCCGCCGGGCGGAGGGCGCGGGCGGTGGTGAGACCACCCTGGCTGCTGCCAGCGAGCCAGCGCGCAGACGGGTCTGCTGGAGGGCGGTCCCGCGGGGCCCCCTCAGCCCGGGAGCTGACCGCACCGGCTGTGTCCGCAGGTTCCCTGCTCCCCGGCCGTGGCATCCCAGGGCGGAGAGGTGGCCGTCTGCGCGCCCCGTGCCCGGCGTGGGGAGGAGCCGCGTGCCGGGACCCTCCCGCGGGCGCCGGAAGCTGCCTCTGACGAGAACGGACCCCGCGCCGCCTTCCAGCTTGCAGCCGAGGTTCCTGCCCCGCGAGCTCGCTGGTAACCAAAACGAGACGGGCCGTCACCGCCAGCGCCCGGACGCTTGGCAGGGAGCGGCGGGGACTTGCACAACGGGGCGCAGGTGCCAGCCCCGTCCCCACCGCCGGCAGGTGCTGGCGTCCGCCTCGGCGCGCACCCCGCTGTCCGTGTGCGACCGAAGGGCACCCCTGTGCAGGGCGGGGTCTGCAGGGGCTTGGGGACCGTCAGCGTGCACACAGGACGCGGCAGGGCACGGGGTGGGGGCTCCGTTCCCCGCCAGGCTGGGGGGTGGCACGAAGCACCGAGCCGCAGACACGAACCTCGGCGCTGGCCTCGCCCCCGGCGCGGAGACGGCCCCGGCAGGTAGCGATGCCCGCGGCGCCCCGGTCCGAACCAGAGGTCGGCGGCTGGAGCAGGAGGCCGCCCCCTGGCAGAAGGGCTTCCCCGCGTTCCTTCTGGAATCTTCGGTGTCATCACGGCTCAGTGTGGCCCGGGGGACCTGCAGCTCCCGGGGGGCTCCCGTGGTGTTGGGGGGGGGGTGCTGCTCCCGCCGCTGCCCAGCGCGAATTCCTACCTGCAGCCAGGTCTTTGCGTCCCGCCCTCGAGGGTCACCCCCGGCAGGAGTACCCTACTACTGACCCTTTACATAACCGCACCCCGCGGGCCAACTAGAATTCTAGCAGCGCTCCCCGCCCCGCAGACTCGGTTCTCGGTCATTTCCTCCCCCAGGGACGTGGGATGCGTCGTGGGGAGCGCCCCCCGTCCCCCCGGAAGTCTCCGTAAGCGCCCTCATTCCTCGGCGACGTCTCAGCTGGGTCCAGAGTTCTCCATGCCCGTGCTCGGGGGGCCGGGGTGTAAGCGTAGAGTCGTCCGCCCGGACAGCACGCCGCAGGGGGTGGGAGACGTGCGCCGGCCCGGGCTCAGCCTCCCCCTTCCCTGGGGAGGACCGCACGGCGTGGTGTGGCGCGGCCCGGCTGGGGACGTGGGGCGTGGCCCGGCCGGGGCCATGGGGCGTGGGGCGTGGCCCGGCCGGGGATGTGGGGCGTGGGGCGTGGCCCGACCTGGAACGTGGAGCGTGGCCCAGTCGGGGGCGTGGCCCGGCCGGGGGCGTGGGGCGTGGGGCGTGGCCCGGCCTGGGACGTGGGGCGTGGGGCGTGGCCCAGCCGGGGACGTGGAGCGTGGCCCAGTCGGGGGCGTGGGCCGGGGCGCCGCCGGGGATGTGGGCCAGCACGGCCGGGCAGGTTGCAGCCGCCAGGGCCGGGCCCCCCAGGCCCCGCCTTCATACACGGTGAAGCTGGAAGGAGCGGCGGCGGCTTTGCTTTGATCACGAGCTTGTCTGTTCAGAGAAGGATTTCACGTTTTATTGTAAAAGACGCAACGCGAGCCCCGTGGGAAACACCCGTCTGGTTCCCGGTGACGAGTGTCTGGGGGACGCCAGCGCCCCCATCGCATCCTCGCAGCCGCGTCCGTCCGGGACCGGTTTGCTCGGAGCCGTCGTACATGGGGCACCGTCACGTCTTCAAGAACGGGAGACTGAATTGGGTGAGTGTCCAGGAGCACGAAGACCTCACACGAGCCCACAGCCCACGCCCGGGAACGAATGGCCCGATTCAGAAGCGGGCAGGAGGCTGGAATGGCAGTCTCCCAGGAAGGCACCCGACGGCCGGGCCGGTGCAAGCAGCCGTGTTCCCCTCGTCCCCAGGGAAATGCTGGCAACACCCTGGTGAGATGTCACCTCACCCGCCACTGGTGACGACACGGACGGACCCTGAAGGCACGACGCTGAGTGACGTATGTCACCATGCCATCGCCCCTCTATGCGGCACCTACAAGCCGTGACCGGAACGTGAGTGGCTGCCTGAGGCCGGGGGCGCGTGGGGAAGGTGCCCTGAGGCCCCGGACTTGGAATCGTAAGACAAGGGAGTGCACGGGGTGTGGTCAACGTGCGAGGTAAGACCCCTAAACCCGGGTAGGACGCCTGGGCCGGGGCAGTTGCTCACTCCCACGCGTGGAAGGAGGCTTTGCTTTCAGAAGCTCCTGCTGAGGCGCGTTTTGCTTTCCTGTTGTTCGATCGGGTTGTCTCCTCCACAGGACAAGGAAACAGGTGGCGGTAAAGTCGTGGATGCTGGCTGGGATGCCACGGCTGCTCGCGCTGTGTAGTTACAGACAGACGGACCACAAGCGACATGAATGACCAGGACACGCGTGCGGACTCCACCTGCCCGTGACCAGGCCTACCCCGTGGGCCGCCTCGGCGTCACCTCGCTGCACCCCATCTTCCAGGCTGAAGTTTCCGTCACCTTGCTACAGCACAGGCTCTCCCTGCACCTCGCATAGACCCCAGCTCTGGGCCGTAAGCCCCTCCGACCCCGACACACTCAGCACCGTGTCTGGGCCGGTGGTTCTGGACGGGACTTCGCGGAATCCACTTTGACCACCCGCAGACCTCTGGGGCTCCCCTGATGTCCGTGCGGGCGTTTCGGGTCTCACTGTGGTCGTGCCCTCCTCGAGCCCCGCCCCTCCCCTGCAGAGGTGTCCCCAGCCCGCGGATGCCCTGCCCACAGGACAGAAGCCTGCATCTCCTTACGGCTCCCACGCACCTGTGAAAACACTCCAGCACCCTTCCCAGCCGAGGACGAAGTCGTTGGCCTGAGCCTTTCTTCATCCCTGGGTCTGAGGGGCTCAGGGAAAGCGTAAGTGGGCATTTGGGGCACACAGGGGGACCGTTGTGGGGGAAGCATATGTTGAGGGGCACTGCTGGAATCACAGGACAAACTTGGTTTGCTGCTTTGCGAGTGGGTCAGTGAGTCTGCACGAAGCTGTGGTCCCCTTTTGCTCAGTTTTATTTAACTCGCGTGAGCCCCAGGCTGACCGCTGCCGATGTACACGTGTCCTGAGGCCCTAGGAAGGCGGCACGGGTGGGCAACGTGCCTCTCCTCCGCACAGGTGGCTCCCGGGGAGCCGGAGGACCCTCCCTGCGGGGTTGGGTACCCGCCCCTGGCTGCAGCATCCTGAAGTCACCCCTGGCGTCCACTGTGGTTCGTTCTGCCCGTTCCGTCCGCCCGGCTCCTTGGGCTCAGCTCATACACACGGAGCTGCCCCACGCCCAGCCCTGTCTGACGTCAGCGCGCACGGGCAGACGCGTGGCCCGCAAGGCGGGCAGTGGCAAGGGGACAAGCGTGACATGCTCTCCATCCTCGGTCACCTCGAGATCCCGGCAGGCAAGAGGCCGCAGGGCTGTAAGGCCGCAGGCCTGGGGGTTTCGCGGGCATCGCCAGCACCCTTCTGGGTTCACAGCCTGAGAACGCGCTCGCAGTCAGGCCGCACCCCAACGTCCTGTCTGTCCCCGTGCCTCCCCAGTGCGGGTTGTCACTGACGGTCCCCGCTGGGCTGTGGCCCGCGCGCCGCCGGGGGACTCCAGCTGAATGTCATCGAGCGGCCGTTCCATCAAAACCATCTGTGAAACGAGCAACCGAACATGGAGGAGCATGGGGGCCACTTGGCAGACAAGACGCGTAAGAGCAGACACGCGCATGCTGTCGAGCCGTGACGAGCCTCCCGCGTGACTAGGAGAGGCAGCGAGAAGGCCAGGCTCTCCGGGGTGCTGAGTGTGTGTGCCAGCCTGCACGCCCCTCCGGAGTCCACGGGGAGCCGGGAAGCACCGCGCACGCCCTCGCCACTTAGCTCCCTGGGAAAAGCTATCAAGCGGATGGCTTTAATGTTTAAAAAATGGTGGGGGGCCTCCTGCCCGAGGAAGTGAGCCATCGGCCAGCAGGCCCAGCAGCCCCGGGGACACGGTCCTCACACTCGGCGCACGGCCAGCGCCATGGGGCACAAGGGCCAGCACCTGCTCACCCTGGCGGCCTGAAGGCCGACACGTGCCCCTGTGGAGCGTTTTGTCCCCGTCCTTGTCGTGTGTTTGGTACTCGATGCGCAAGCTAGGGTGTGCCGGTGTCGGTGGCCTTGTGACTGGTCACGCTTTGCAGACCCAAAGAGGGGTCATGCGTGAGTCACGCGGTAGCTGGTGGCTCTTGCCCCGTGCACGTCCCCGTGTGGTTTAGCTTCGGCGGTCATTGCGCGTGCTCTTGGTTTGGGAACTCCCTAAATTTATTTACATTGTTCCTTGGAGGGGACACGTGTTTGGCGCCCGGTGCTTTGGGTACTTGTGGCGCCCCCAGAACCGGTTAACGACGAGTACCGGGTACCACCATACAGGACGAGTGTGAGGACAAGGTAAAGGTTATGGGTTGGAGGTTCTGGGCCCAGTCAGACCAACACTGAGACCTGCATATGTCACGGGTCATCACTGACACACTGGCCCTCGGGTGATGACCTGTGAAGCTAGTGTCCTGAGACACTAGAGCTCCTCAGAGTCCTTTCCGGGTCTCACTGTCCACGTCGGTGGCTGCCCAGAGTGGCGGAAGTCGCTGATTACAGCCCTCGGCCGCAGGCACAGCTCTCGTGCCTTCGACACTGTGGTGGGCTAAGCGGGGACACTGAGGCAGAGTCAAGCTGACAACCAGCAATGCAGCCTCTCTCAGAAAATACTAGGAAAGGAAGGGCAAGTTCAGCTCAGAGATCTCACTTGCCCCTTCCGCCACGAGAGACCACCTCACCAATCGGCTGGCGCCTTGACCTTGGGTTTCCCAGCCCCCAGCACTGCGAAAAAGACATCTGTTGTCTCTAAGCCGTGCAGGGGACGGCGTTGTGTCAGAGCAGCCCGAACGGCCTGCGACACAGACTGACGTGGTTGAGAGCGGGACCTGCGGGAAATCCACAGTCTTCCGTGGACTATGAGAATTAGTAAGTTTGTTAAGACGAGGGTTACAGTATCAGCACACAAATGAATTGTCGTCCTATGCACTGGCAACAAACCAATAGAAAGCGAAATTCTAAGTAGCATAAAAAGAAAGAAATCAGCCGCCCGGGAGTAAGCTAACGAGACGAGTAAAATCCTCTACGCGGAAATGGGCTGAAGATCCCTGAGCAAAACCGAGCACCCGGATTTGCAGAGGAAACGTAGCCAAGCGTCATGACGCACAGCAGTTAGGTCGCACGAAGGCGCCACGGACGCTGCGTTGCTGAGTGAGCCCCGTTGCTCCTGGGGGCGTTTGTCAGGTGGGGGTCCTGCAAAGCCCTGGTCACGTGTTTGTCAATTGATTCCCACACGGTCTTGTTTCACGTGTGTTTCCGCTTCCAGAGCCCTTACTGGACACGTACTGCTGCTTCCTTGCCATTGCACTCACGGCCAGTAGCACCCTCACTCCTGTCTAAACCGCTTCTCTAACACACGTGTTTTGTCCACGAGGCGGGGCACACTTGGGAGCCCCACACCTCACACGTACACACGCACACGTCAGCCGCGGAGGCGCACAAAGGTGAGCCCCGTGGCACCAGGGCAGCTATGAGGAGAACACTTGGTTACCGCCAGCGCCAGGGCTGGCCCAGGAAGGCAGAGCGCTGTCCTGTTCTGTCTTAGCTGGGGTCGTGGGGCTGACCGGGGGGCTACAGGTAACTGTTAGCAGGTAGGCTAATTCAGAGACACGGAATTCGTAGGGGGTGGTGACCGATGGCCCCACCTTCCAGGACGAGAGGATGCAAACAGGACTCAGTTATCCTCACGCGGGGCTGTGCATTCACCGGCGTCTCGGTCGGCACCCAGCGGACTCTTGCGGGAACTGGTGGGCTGAGTCCCAAAACCCAGGAGTGCGATGGTTTAAGAGTAGCCACAACCATCTGGAAGGAGGAAATGAAGCTGGAGCACTGACGCCACGAGCCATCGAGCCCCCCGTACAGCCACGTTCATTACCGCGCCGTGGTTGGGACTCACAGACAGGAAGCTGTGCCGGGGGGGACAAGGGCCCCATCATGTTAAGGACAGAAGGAAATGCAACAGGCAACCGTGTCCCTCTGCTCAGGGACCCTCTCCGGAACCCCTGTCTCTGGAACCCCAGTCTCCACCACTCTGTCCCAGAGATGGCCGTGAGGCAGCTGCACCTCCAGACATAGCTGTCTGCCACTGGCAGCCACCACAAAAGCATCCTACCCTGGACCAAAGCAGGGGACACTGTTGTCCCCCGGGCCACTCCTCCCCGAGTCCTCACTGCTGACCAGACGAGGCTGGGACTCTGAAGGGGACTTGCTAAAGGCCATCAGGGGTGGCAGGGACAGTCACACCTGTGTCCCAACCAGCGGGCCCTGTGCCAGCTGCTAGCCTCCGGCCACGCGGCAGGAGCCAGCACCCTCGCCACCACAGGAACTCAGCAGGTACCACTGAGCTGTGGAGTCAGGCCACATCCAAGCAGCCACATGGGGGACAGTGGCAGGGTCCAGCTCAGGATGTGCCAGCAACCCAGGCCCTCCCAGCCCTCCCCCATGGCTTTCTCTCTCCCAGAAACCAGCTCCTGTGCAGCCCAGGTCCTGCCAGTCCTAGGCAGACAGACAGACAGACAGGAGCACGTCACCCATTGTCCCTGGAAGAATGTAGGAGTCCTATCCAAACACGGGGGAGGGCGAGCGGTGCTCAAATGAACTGTCACAACTCTGACACATCCCGCTGGGGCCTCGCGACCACTGAGGTCTGGGACCTCATGCAGCCTGAGACCCCAGCCTCACAGCCAGCTGCCTGCTCCCCGAGGCAGCGTCCTGCCCTGGGTGGCTCGTGAGCTGGGGTCACCAGGCGGAGACGGCTGCGGGGGACACTGAGAGCCCATGCTATCCCCCGGAGCTGGCACTGAGTGAACCGAGACACGGCGGTGCTGCTCTGTAGGGGTCCGGTCCGCAGTCACCGCCGTCGGCCAGGAGCCGCCCACACGCCACACCGCTCAGCGGTACGAGTGCGGGGAGTGGTCCCGCTACGTCCTTCCCGTGGCCGAGGCTCCGTGAGCCGCGGCGGGTGGGCAGGGCAGCCACCTCGCGGAGACGGAGGAGCCACGCGGACATCTCAGGGTGTCCGAGCTCTGGGCTCCAGGTGGGACCCCAGCGCCGGGACCGGATCGTTCGGACTCACGACGCCGAAAGGACAGCGTGCCCTGGAGCCAAACCAGCGACAGACGCTTCCCTGGGACTCCCGGATGGAGACCGGCGGAGCTGGGGGCCCGGGAAGGGCCGGAAGTCGTTTGATGGAGCCGTCTGTGACCCGGCGGAGTCGGGAAGCGCCCTTCGTCACCCCTCTCCCTGTCGCTTGCACTGACGCCGTTCGTGCCTGTGCTCCGACGCCTGTCCTCTGGTTCTCGAGAAGGCGGGCTGCACGTGCGCGCCCCGCGGGGCTTTCGCGGCTGCGCCGGGCGCTTGTACACGCGGGAAGAGCCCCGCGCCCGGACGCCCGGCCTCCGGAGAGGCGCTGGGAGGCTGCGGAGTCACCGTGGTGAGGGTGCTGGTTGTAGGTGACGAACGTCGGCGAAGCAGAGGTATTGTCTGAGGCAGCGGGGAGCCTCACTCCCACGTCGCTATGCAGGTCTCGGCCCGGGTCAGGGGTCCGGGGCCACGGCCTGCTCGTGCCTGGGCTGTCACACTTGTGCACAAAGGCCCCCCCCACCGTGGGCTCCATCTCTGCCACGTCATGAACAATGAACTTAGGGTGTCATTCAGCATAACGTTATTTTAAAATACGTCTCATGGCTTGCAAATGCACCTCACCCCCACTCGTTCCTGATGCACGTCGTCACTGCGGCGACAACGGAGCAAACGTAATCAAACCGGGCGTCCGCGCCTCTTCTTTCCTCACTCCTTCCAGTGGGTCGCTCGCAGCTTTGAACGGGACGCGGGCTCGCTGACTTAGGTGGCGTGCCGCTGTGAATGTCAGCTTCTAAGTCTTACAACTTAGATCGAGGTCAGTAGTTTACTAAAATAGCGTGCCACGGTTTTGTGTACTTCTGGGGTTTCAAACGATGTGTTAACATCTGCGTTTGACCCCCGAGCTCACGCCGCGGGCCGCGAGGGCCACCACGGTGACCCGCACGTTGCAGAAGAGGGACCTGAGGGCCAGAAACAGGGAGTAGTTGTGAAATGTATACGAAACGGCAGAGCCCAGAATGGGGTCCGCGTCTCTGTGCGGCTGCGCTCTCGCCCCCCCACGGGCACGGAGAACGTCCTCTGCCATCGGAAGGCACAGCCGTGGTGACGCTGTCACATGCGCCAAGGGCAGACGCGCGGTGGGCGCGTCCCGCTGGGTTTCAGACGAGGCAAAGGCCGCGGGCAAGCGCACGGGCTGAGCCCTCCTCAGCATCTGTCTTCTCAGGCTGAGACTGAGCTCTTCAAAGCGGGTAGACATGGAACCAGATGAAGGTGGGGGGCATGCCGAAGGGGAGGTGAGCTGGGCCCAGGGCCCAGGGCACTGACCGGGCGGGAGCAGGGGATCCTGGAGCCTGTCTCAGACGGCGTTAGGGGCCGGGGATGGAAGGTGACAGTTTGGGAGGACCACTTTTCAACCACACCCACAAAAGGGGAAGTAGAAGAGACACCCCCCCCCCCCCAAGCACTGGCTGGTGACGTAAGGGCATCCTAGCAACCTCACACAGTTAATCACTTAGGGAGAGTTCAGGCGCTCGCCACACCGGCGTCCCCGGAGGGGAGGGGTTACTTTGTCCCTCCAACACCAGCCGTGTGACTGGCTCCCACACCAGAGGCACGCACTCCTACGTGCTTACTGACCAAGCCTGAGCACAGACAACTAAGTGGCAACCCTCAGCAGCCCTGGTAGGTTCCACAAGACAGAGCAGAGAAGCAAGACCATCACCCCCCTTAACCCACGTGCTGTCTGCATGATACTGCATCTAACAGCAAAATGCACACTTCTCAAGGGCAGCAGATTACGTTCAACAGAGTGAACCACTGCAGGGCCACATACGAAATCTAAATAAATTTATAAAGATTGACATCTTACAGAATACGTTCTCTTGTCACAACAATTAAAAAGCAAAAACTGTGAGATATAGACAATCCCAAGCATTTGGAAGTTCACACACTTCTAAATAATTTGAGTCAAAATAGGAATCATAAAGAGAATTAGAAAATATTTTTCAATAAATCGTAATGAAGTACATCAGACTTGTTGTAGTACATTTAAAAAAAAGTTTAGAAAAAAACATTGCTTTTATTGGAAGATGCAAAATCAATTATCTAAATTTCCATCTTAAGAAGTTGGGAAAAGAAGAAAAATGTAAAGCCAATTAAGTAGAAATAAGGCAATGATTCAATAAGGTCATAAATTAATAATTAAAACAAGAGGAGATAGCCATGAAAAATAGTTAGCAGTAGAGAAAAACATTCTTCGGGGAAACTAAAGAAGTCTCAAATAAATGGAGAGATATACCATATTCATGAAGTATAAGACTCCAGAGGTCAGATGTCACTGACCCATAGATGTAACGCACTTCCACTCAAAATCCTATCAAGCTTTCCTGAAAAAAATAACAAACTGATTTGAAAACGTATATGGAAATTCAAAGTACCCAGAATAGCTAAAACATTTTTTTTTTGTATTTTAATGGACATTATTTTTAGAGCAGTTTTAGCAAAATGGAGTAGAAATCTCAGAGAGCTCCTCTATACAGCCCTCTCCCCACCCACACAGTCCCTACTACTAGCACCTCCACCGGCTGCTGGACCCACGTTGATGTGTCATTCCCACCCGAAGGCCTTAGTTTACGTTAGGGTTCATTCTTGACACTATACATTCTGTTTGGATAAGTATGTGACGACATCTATCCACCATTGCAGTCGCATACAGAATGGTTTCACTGCCTTGAAAGTTCTCTGTGCTCCGCCTGCTCATCTCTCCCTACCCCCAACACCGGATCTTTCTACTGTCTTCGTGGTTTTGCCTTTTCAGAACGTCATATAGCTACATCATACAGTATGTAGCTTTTCCTGATTGTCTTCTTTTACTTAGTAACGTGCATTTACATTTCCTGCTTATCTTTCAGGGATTGATAGCTCAGTTCTTTCTAGCAGTGAACAATATTCCATTTATAATCCATCCCATTGTCTGGATGAACCACATTTTAATTATTCATCGACTGAAGGACATCTGGGTGGCTTCCAAGTTTTGGCAATAAATGAATAAAGCTGCTATAAATATCTGTGTGCAAAGTTTGGCTTGGACATATGTTTCCAACTTCTGTGGGTAAATACCAGGGAGTACAATTGCTGGATCGTATGGTACAAATATGTTCAGTTTTGTAAGAAACTGCCAAGCTTTCCTTCCAAAATGGCGGTACCATTTTGTGTCCCCACCGACCATGTACGCGAGCTCCTGTCACTTCACTTCCTCACCAGCATTTGGTGGTGTCAGTGTTCCAGATTTTGGCCATTCTGTGAAGTGTGTAGTGGTATCCCATTGTTGTTTTAATTTGTAATTTCCGAAGGACATAAGATTTTGAGCATCATTTCCTAGGCTTCTTAATTTTTAAAAAGAATAAAAAAGTGAAGAACTTGAACTATTTAATTTTAAGACAACTACAGAATTCAAGACAGTGTGTAACTAATGTACTGACATCCACCTAGACCAATGGAACAAAATAGTGTCTAGAAATAGAGCCACTATTATAAATAACCCCTATGTCTGTGGCCGAGTGATTTGTGACCAAAATGGTGCTGACACAATTGAATATCCATATGAAAATAAATGAATCTTGACATAGATTTCATACCACATTAAAAATAAACAGTAATTTATCATAGACCTAAATGTAACAGCTAAATTATAAAACATCAGAAAAATACATAGGAAAAAATCATAGTGACTGTGTTTTAGTCAATAATGATTTAAGCAGCACACAAAAAGTCAAACCACAGAACCAAACATGAGTAAAACTAACATTATGTTACATATTTTAAAAGAGAGTTAAGAAAATGAAAAGATAAGCCACAGAGTGGGGGAAAACACACTTGAAAAGCAGATATTTGACTAAGGATTTATATCCAGAGTATATATATAACCAATGAATACATTAAGACCTGTACAACATCATAAATTATCAGGAAAATATAAATCAAAACTGCATTAAGATGCACATGCACTAGAGTGGCTAAAATTTAAATTTAGGCAATAACAAATGTTGACAAGTACATAGAGTAAATGAAAATCTCATACATCCTGTTTAGAACGTAAAATGATGCAGCAACTTTGAAAACTGTTTAGTAGTGTTTTATAAAGTTAAACATCCACTTACTATATAGTCCAACAAATTCTTTTTTAGGTATTTACTCAAGGGAAATGAAAGCAGGTCCACACACAAAATGTAGGTGAATATCTGTAGCAGTATTATTTATAATAGCCTTAAATTGGAAATATCCTAGGAGTTTATCAGTGAATAAAGGAATAAGCAAATTATATCTATACCATAGAACACTACTCAGCAATAAAAAAGAACAAGCCACTGACATGTGACAATATGGAGGAATCATAAAAATGTTATGCTCCATGAAGCAAGCTAAAAGCAGAAGACTACATAATGTATGATTCCTTCCGTATGAACTTCTAGAAAAGTCAAAACTTTAGTAACAGAAACGAAGAGTTGTTGCCTGAAGCAAAGATTCTAGGGACGGAATTATCTGCAAAGGGGGTCAGGGGGACTGTTGGGGATGAAAGGAAAGGCTTGCTATCTTGCTGTGATGGTGGTTATAAGACTTTACCATTGCCCAAAACTATAAACCTAATGATGTAAATCATATCTCAGTAAACTGGGAAAAAAACAGACTGACAGAAATATAATAGTGGATATTTAAAAATTAAAATTCCTAGAAATGAAACATATGAGGGCTGTCCAGAAAGTATCCAGCTGTGGAATATGAAAGACAGAGGTATTTTTGGCTGGACTTTTTCCAAACAGCCCTTGTAGAAACATTAAAATTTGAATTTAATAAATAAAAAAAGATAGGACACGGGAGTTCTCTTTTTTAACGGCAGAACAGTTAAGAGGATAAACTAAGAGGCTACACTACGTTTTTCAGGAATTTCATAAAAGGAGCGGGGAGGAAAAGGCAGGAGATAAATGCTTCAGATAATCGCCAGGAGTTTTCTGTAATTGTAGAAAGATGTGATCTTTTGGGTAATTCACTCGGAGTTCTAACCAGGGCAAATAAAAATAAAGCCTCACCCACACACGGCTGTGAAATGGCAGAACACCAAGAGTAAAAAGAACATCTTCAAGATAAGATGTAAAACCAGACGGATCACCCCGGAGCCGTAACACTCTGCCCGCCGACCTCTAATCAGTAACGAGGAAGCGTTATCTTCAAAGTTCGGAGGAAAAACAATTGTCAGCTTGGAACTGAGGGCAATCCTTCTCCTAATGAGTGCAAAAGACCCTTCAAAGAAAAACCTCCAAGTTCACCAGGCTGGAGGAGTTTACCAACCACAGATCACTAAAATAACAAATTAAGAATGTCCTCTCCAGCAGGAAAAGGAAGCTGAGGTGGGACGGAGCTCAGGAATAGGTCACGCAGTTTACTTGGCCGCGGACCACGAGAAATGACTGTTCCACGTTTTAAAATAAACGTTTCTGAAGTGGGGGTGGGGCCTGCCGCCTCCCGTTGGGTGGGGGGTGGGGCCTGCCGCCTCCGGGCGTTGGGGGTGGGGCCTGCCGCCTCCCAGCTGTGGGGGCGGGGCCTGCCGCCTCCCGGCGGTGCACAGCAGCGTAAGGAGTAACGGGACTGGGAAACTTTACCCTGCCGCGTGCACGCGGAACGCCATGATGGGACACACGGGTGTGACCAACCATGCTCCGTGTGTGGAGTGCTGGCCGTCCTCCGGCTGTGTCTGCGTCTGGGGTCTCTGTGTCATCCCCCTTTGGGGCTTAGCTCCCTGCACCCACCGCATGGAAACGTCACGATTAACGCGATGGTTTTCATTCTTAAGCTGCCCCCCGCCCTTTGTACGTGAGATACGAAACGGCGTGGGGGACTTCCGCGCGCCCGCCGTGGCAACGTCGGGTTCGCGCAGTTAGAAGTGCGGGTGTGACCGCCTTCTACCGACAGTTTCCACTGTCCCGGTTCTGTGACCGAGTCCCCTTTTAAAAGTTGTTTTTGCTGTTGGGTTTTGTGTCGCACTCATTTTCCTGTTTTTTTCATGTTTTTTAGTGAGTCTCCCACGCACAGGAGAGTGGGCGGGACGTGAAAAATTCAGCTCAGCTAATGTCCACGCGGCGAGGAGGAGCGTGGGGCCGGCTCCCGGCGCTGGGAATGACACGGCCTTTCCACCCGAGACGCGGCTGTGCAGCCCCCACGCCTCCCTAGGGGTGCAAACCCCTCTGTTACCAGTTTAGTTTTGCCTATTTACATACATGCAGTCCTACACATGTGTTCTTCCAAGTCCGACTTTTTGTCACGTAACGGTGTGCGTGTGAGATGCGGCCGTGTCGCCGTGCTCACCTTCGTTGCCGGGCCGTGTCGCCGTGCTCACCTTCGTTGCCGGGCCGTGTCGCCGTGCTCACCTTCGTTGCCGGGCCGTGTCGCCGTGCTCACCTTCGTTGCCGGGCCGTAGCATGTCGTGTGAATGTCTCAGAAGTTCTCCTGTCGTCTGGTGCAGAACCCCCACGTTTTTGGTGACCATGTTAAGCATTACAGTTGGGTGTGTAACTGGAAGTAGGACTTCTGGGCCATCAGGTAACGTGCATTGGGCCTTGGTCGATCATGTCAGGTTTCCAAACGTGGTTTCGCCCGTAACGCACCCAGCAGCAGCGTCTGAGAGGTCCACGGCTGTCCCTTGTCACCAAGAGGGGTCACGCCCCTGTGGGCAGAGGCGTCTGTCGGGTTCCCTCCGTGGTTCTCTGGTTAGCAATGGGGGTGATCTGAGCACCCTCTTCTCTGAGGCCAGGGTGGCTTGCCCACTTTTCTACCACGTTGATTCTCTTTTTCTTATTGATTTGAAGAGTTGTGTTGACATCCTGGCAGCAAGCCCTGTGACAGTTATGCACATTGTAAATATCCCCCCCCCCCCCGTTGGACGTCCTTAAAATTTATTTTTAGATTTTCATTAATACAAATTTTATCGGTTTCGGGTACACAACAGTAATTCATCATTTCTATACGTAAAGAAGTGATCACCATGATAAGTGGAGCAACCATGTGACGCTGGACCACCCGTCACAATATTAGTACCGCATGTGACATCCCCAGGACTTTCTGTTTTATACCTGGAAGTTTGGACCTCTTACCCCCTTCATCTTTTTCATTCTTTTTAAAGTTTTTAAATATTCATATTCAATATTACTTAATATCAATTTCAGGTATACAAATTATACATTATACAGTTATAAATTATGTAATTTCAGAAGGGACCCCCCGACGAGTCCAGTCCCCACCTGGCACTGTACACAGTTACTACCCTATTGGTGACTGTGCTTTATATCCCTGACTGTTCTGCAGCTGCCAGTTTGTATTTTTTAATCCCTTCACCGTTTTCGCCCTGCCCCCAACCCCTCCCATCTATCACCCCAACAAATCTAGTCCCCACCTGACACCATACACAATTATGACAGTATGACTGACTACATTCCTGACGCTGGAGCCTACCTCCCCATAACTACTTTGTGACAACCAATTCGTATTTCTTAATTCCTTCCCCCTTTTCATCCACACCCCACCCCCCTCCCACTGGCAACCATCAAAATGTTTGCTGTACGTATGAGTTTGTTTCTGTTTTGTTCATTTTGTTCCGTAGAGTCCACATATAAGTGAAATCACGCTGCATCTTTCCTTTTTATGGATTCCATGTCCTTTGTAATGCTCGCTCTCGCTTTGTTGAAGTTCTCACTAAGGTCCTTGAGCGACCTTATGACCATTGTTTTGAACTCTGTATCTGCTGGGCTGCTTGCCTCCATTTTGTTTAGTTCTTTTTCTGGAGTTCCCTCCTGTTCTTTCCTTTGGGGTGCATCTCTTTGTTGACTCATCTTGGCTGCCTCTCTGCATTTGTTTCTATGTATTAGGTAGACCTGTTATGTCTCCCACTTTCGGCCGGGTGGCCATGTGTAGCAGGTGCCCGGTGGGACCTAGTGGCACAGTCTCTGGCCACCTGTCCCATGTGCTTCAGGAGTGTCCCTTGTGTGGGTTGTGTGTGCCCTCCTGTTGTAGCTGAGCCTTGATGGCTGTTGGCACAACAGTGGGTGGGATTGGCCCTCAGGCTGTGGGCTTCAACTACATCCACAGTTTATGTGCTGCTGTAGGGGGGTCTTACCCCACTGAGTGGGACTCGGGCCAACGGGTTCTGGTGCTTGTTGAGACCACCCTTTTAACAAAATTGAAACTTAATTGCTAGGCTCTCCGTTGGGTGGATTTACCTGATTTCTTTCTAATTTGATCCAAATCACCTAGGGACAGTGGACACCAAAGCGACTGTATATTCTTATTTCCTCATTGCAGGAGGGACAGGAGAATAAAACGTCCCAAACTGGTGAAGTTAACTTTGCCCACTCTGATTAGCCCTTTCACTGCATTGACTTCAAGTTTTTTTCTCAAAATGTGTCCAAAAGCCACAAAAAATAAAAAGTTGATAGTTTGACTATTTTAGCTGCTCTGTATATAAATGACATAATTTTTATTTACATTTTTGTTATATGGTAAATACATTTACCATTATATTGAATTTTAGCAAAAAATACTCAAAACATGCTAAGTCGCATCAATTAGATTTAAGTATAGATAAATTAGAATCTAATGGCATTAATGACATAAAAATTTATTACAAAATGTTGCATAGCATGGCATACAAAACACCTTTGTTGTTGACAGTGCAAGCCGCAGGAAGACATGAAAACATCTTGTTAATGGAGAAAAGTCCTTGAAACAGTTTGCTACCGAGCCACAATTTTACAATAATGACAATATTTGTATTTTTAAGTAAATACAATTAAGGTGGCACATTTTACTAAAATAAATTATTGAAGTATAAAAATTTTCTATTGTTACTCATTTTAAAAAACCACAAAATATAGAAAGATGTCGGTGTGGTGGAGGGAAGTTTGCTCGAGCTCGTGGGGTGAACGCGAACCCCGCGGTCCGCGGATGGAAACGTCCTGCCGACCGGGCCGACCGTCACAGCCAGCGGGCTCGGGCGTGTCCCCGCAGCTTCCCCACGAAGAGCTGCGCTTTCTCCCCTTTGTAATCCGTAACTGTTGTGTGAGGGGGCGCTTTGAGACCATGTACACATTCTGCTTCTCCAAAATACTCTCCCCACCAGTTTCAGGCGTGATAGTTATTGCCTAAACCAATTGCTGCTACAGTTCTTGCCCTGAGGTGGTTTTTAGGGGACTAACGTAATTATTCCTTTAAGATGGAATTTGCCCTCCTCCATTTATTGATTGGTATTGTGCTGTAAGAAGGCATATTCTCCCATGCCCCCATTTGTTGCCATCAGAGCCGTCATCGTCCCCAAATCTGAAAGTGCACGAACCTCCACCGTGCGCTTACGTGGGCAGCAGTGTGCACACAGCTGCCCAAGGGGATGACACCCTATCGAGGTGTCTGTCAGCGCTGCCCGCGTAAGCGCACGGCGGCAAGTTCGCGAACTTAATTTGTCAGATTTGGGGGGTGTGACACCTCTGACGGCCCTTCCAGGACAAGAGTTCCAAAACTGCTCTGAAGGGTGGACCAGGCGCTGCTGTTGGTGCACGGCTTCCCCAGGGGAGGACTTGGAAGGGGACCGCGGTGACAGTCAGCAGTGAGGTGTGCAGCACATTTCTAGGACGAGTTTGTGAAATGTATTGTCCAAACCTCGTATTTAGAAATCAAGATCTTGGTACTACGTGTGCTCACTGCTGCTTGGTGTCATTGCTTGTGGCCCTTAGTGGACAGAACCAGGAAAAATAGATACAGATGATGGATGGATGGATGGATCGATACGATAACTATGACAGATAATATATGTCATGAGTTCGTACTGATTCCTCCAATCAGGGTTTTTTTATACTATATTCTTGCCTAACATACTAGACTAAATCCATTATTTCTTTAGAGAAAGAAATTGAAATTGGATGATTTTACGCAAATATTTTGATAATTGGGCAAAATATTCACCCAGATTCCTTCAACTCTATTCGTTCTTTCTGTAGTATTCCATATCTATAACTTTGGTTCAACACATAGAATATTCTTTTTGGAAGTTAGCATTCACATCACCACATCCCCAGAAGGGGAGAACACCACTCTGAGTAAATTGTGCTCAATTATTTCTCGTGCTTTGGCTTTCATATCTGGGCCATTATAGACCCATTTGATGTACATTAAAAGCCAGTGCCAATAGACAGAATTCACAAGATAATGACTATTCATCGAGGCAAACCAACCCAGGAGTGCAGGCGATAGGCCTGTACAGTTCTGCAGGCGCCCCCGTCACGTGGCCCGGCGCAGTGATTGACCTTTGGTGTCTGAGGAGACGCTCGGTTCCCCAGGACGTCTCCCTCTGCCTTTCTGACTTTTTCATCTTCTCTGTATTTTAATATATACAAGTTTAACACCAACTAAATACGTTAAAATTGTATAAAGCAGGTGAGGTGAAAGGGTCACAAAACATGTTTCGGACCTGAGCTGCTGCATTCTGAGTTCCCGACAAGCTGCTGTTTACGCAGGAAGACAAAACCCGGAGGAGCTAGGAGAAATCCCGGGACCTGACAGTCACCTAGTGTCAGCACCGAACAGGGGTCAGTCTCTGGTTGCCTGTGGCAGTCCTCCTGGCCTCTAGACCCGGTCAGATTTGCAGCTCAAAAAATGTGAAAGTGAAATGATAGAATTACAAAGAAATGCAGATGTCCAAAGTGAATGGTCAGCAGCGTCAGCGATCATGAAGTCATTTAAAAAGTAGCCCACTGTTGTCTGCTTGTCCCCTTGACAGACTGCTAATCGTCCAGAGGGCGAGAAACGGACCCTCCCAGATGCAGCGTGGACATCCAACGTCCCAGGCCATCCCAGGGCAAGTGGCAACGCGTGTCACACAGCGTGCCGGGTCTCACCTGGTTGCACTCAGTAATTCCAGTTCCAAGCTTTTGTCACAAAGAAACAGTCATAAAAATAAAGCCATTTAGCTACCAGGCTGCTCTTTACCTATTGCTATTGATAGAACGACTCGGGACGCAATGAGATGGAATCACCTCAGCCCCCGCCCCCAGGCCCCCTCTCACTGGGGGCAGCCTGGGAAACCCCTTCTGATTCTGGGGCTAGAGGAGGCCCGTCCTTTGTCCTTCCTCTCGGTGTGAGCCTAGTTGGGGTCCTTGTTCTCACCTCTGTGAAAGGAGGAGGAGAGGAGGAAGGATGTTGCCCTCCTGGCCCCAGAATGCCACCCTGTGCTTGGCACAACCTCCCACCATCCTTGCAAGTATCCTCCCCAGAGAGCCTGCCTGGGAGCACAGGGCTTACTTGTGACCCATTAATAGTCACTATGTGAACGACTGTGTCACAAACACCGGACTCGCTCAGGTCAGTTTCTTCTGAACTACCAGTATCAATACGGGTATCACTAAAGTGCTTAGAAAGGCACCCCAGGGGATCCCCAGTGGGGCAGTGGCTAGGCTTCGGCACTCTCAATGCCACGGCCTGGGTTCAATTCCAGCCAGGGAGCCACCCCCCAATAAAAGAAAAGAAAAGCACCCCCAGCCTCTGACTCTATGGTGGGAACCCTCGCCCCCGCCAGCCCCTGTTGAACTGTCATGCTGATGACATGTTTGTCTTACCTGCATCTGTCACATCTGTCATCAGGCCAGCCAAGGTTCCGATTCAGGAGACTCATGGCCAAGGTCACACTGTGGGTTGTCGAGGAGGCTTCTGGGCACTCTAGGCAAAGCCCAAGTGACCCTGCACTTGGTCTCCATGCCCCAACGGGGGAGGCCTTGGAAGAATAACATTTTAATGTCTTGCAAACTGTTCCCAACAGAATGATCAGAGGGAAGATTTTTCAAGGGTGACATCACTCAATGACCAAACAAAGACACAGTGTCTGGCGCCCGCCCACATGACTCTGCTGTGAGCCCTGCTTTCAGAGTGATGCAGCGAGCGGCTGACACACCTCTTTGATGAGCGGTGGCAGGAGTATCAGTGGTGGCAGGAGCATTAGCCCAGGACCCTGCACAAGGAAGCCATCACAGGATCTTCAGACAGAGTCGATCTCACTTTGGGGTGTGTTCTTAACAATAATCATCGCTAAGATGCATTGTCACATTAGGTGTGGAATGTGTCACCTCACATGACCCTCACAAGAGTCCTACAGGCGAAGTCCCATCATTGTCCTCATCTTACAGAAGAGGACGCTGGAGGCTCCACGATGTTGGCTGGTTAGACCAGCTCCCAGGAAAGCCAGGTACCTGTGATGACAAGGTCCCCCCTCTCTGCTGGGGACTGATAAAGCATCTTCAGGTTACAGCTCAAGTACTGTCCCATGTCTCCACAGATAGTGTGTCTAGGGGGACTTTGAAAGGATACTCTTCGTGTTTTAAAAAAGCCCTTCGGATAGCGAAAGAGGATTTCTGTGCGTTCAATGTGCCTGCGTTGCCCTTCAGGGTTGCCCAAGGCCTTGGTTTCTGCAAGGCCTCTTCGGCCGCAGGGCCGTCTCCAGCTGACCTGGCTTCTTAGTGAGTCCCTTTCTCGTGTAAGGGACCAGAGGAAAGGGCGCAAAGTGTGTGTCAAGCTGCGTGTTTCGCGTGTGGATGGGTGCCCATTGGCCCAGGAGCATTTGTCGGTAAGACTGTCTTTGCCCCCTTAGGGTCAGTGGATTGTATTTCCGTGGGTCTATGTACGGGCTCTCTGTTCTGTTTCATTGATCGATTTGTCTATTCTTTGGCCAATGTCACGCTGTCGTAGCTGCTGTAGCTTCACAGCAAGTCTCGGCTTCAGTCCGTGTCAGTCTTCCCACTTAGTCCCTCACCATTGTGTTGGCTCCCCTGGGTCTTGGGCCTCTCCGTACGAAGCTTAGAACCAGACTGTTCATAGCCACAAAATAACTTTCGGGGCTTTTGATTGGGAATGCACTGAATTCGGGAAGAACTGATTTCTTCCCCAAGACCTAACAATATTGAGTCTCCCTATCCATGAACATGAGTATCTCTCCATTTATTCAGTGCTTTGATTTTTGTTCACCAGAGTTTTATATTTTTCCTCCTATAGATCATATATATAGTTCTACCTGAGCATTTAAATTTGGGGTGCTAACATCAAGGTATTGTGTTTGTAATCTCAAGTTTCATTTGTTCATTGTTGGTACATAGGAAAACCATTGACTTTTGTATATTAACCTTGTGTCCTATAACCTTGCTATAAATTGCTTAGGGGTTCCAGGCTATTTTTGTTGATTCTTTTGAATTTTCTACATAGGAAGTCATGTCCCCTATGGACAAAGATAGTTTTATGTCTTCCTTCCCAATAAAAAGAAATGCCTTTTATTTCTTTTTCTTGTCTTGTGCATTAGATGGGACTTCTAGTACAATGTTGAAGAGGTGAGAGAAACCCTTGCCTTGTACCTCGTCGTAGTGGGACGTATTTGATTGCTCACCGTTAATTACGTTAGCTGTAGGGTTTTTGGGTAGGTATTCTCTGTCACGTCGGAAAAGATTCTGTTTCTGTTTCACATGAGAGTTTTTACGTGAATGGTGAAGTCAAACTTTTAACATGTGTTTATTCTGTAAATATTGATCATCTACGAGGTCAGACAATTAATTCCGTGAACTCGTCCTAGAAAAAGTGCTCCACCCCTCATTGCTGAATGTCACTACGGTCACCTTCGAAGTCCTCCCCTTGGGAAGCTGTGCACCGATGCCAGCGCCTCGTCCACCTTGAAAGCAGTTTTGGAACTCTTTGTGGAAGGGCCAGCAGAGCTGTCATCGTCTCCAAAATCTGACGGTTAGGTGCACGAACTGGCCACCCTGCGCTCACCTTGGCAGCGCTGTATGAACAACTCGGCAAGGGGAGAGCTGGGGGATGCATGAATGGGGAGAACACTCTAGGCTGAGGGAACCAGAGCAGCAAGAGGTGGGGGAGGGCAGGGAGTGACCCCCTGAGTAACCTGGCAAGGTGATGCCACCTTCCCGAGTTGTTTGCACAGCGCTGCCCACGTAAGTGCATGGTGGCCAGTTCGCGGACCTGTCAGATTTTGGGTACGACGACGGCTCTGACGGCCCTTCCCGAAAGAGTTCCAAAACTCTGAAGGGTGGACGAGGCGCTGGCGTCGGTGCACGGCTTCCCCAGGGGAGTCCTTTGAAGGTGACCGTAGTGACACTCAGCAGTGAGGTGTGGAGCACTTTTCTAGGACGAGTTTGCAAACTTAACCGTCCGAGCCGTATGACGTGCCAGGCTGTGTGCTGACAACGGGGACAGCCGCGGTCCTTGCCTTCACGGAGCTCCCCGTGCAGGCGCTGCTGGGTCGCGGTGACGCCCGCCCCGCACGCTCACGAGCAAACGTCCCAACACCACTCAGAGCGAAGCTGCGCTGACGCTGGCCCCGCCAGGCTCCTGCGAGTAGCTCGGTTTCCACAATTCTTTTCGATGGTCTCCAAGAACGTCGTGTCCAATGACGAGATTACGTTCGTTCGCCTGTTCCCTTTGGGTCCTGCTTCCGTGTCATCACCACGTCTGACGTGAAGGTCTCTTTCCCCGAACGCGCGCCGTGACGCTCGGACACGCCGCGCCCGGCTCGGGAGCACACGTGTAGTTGTGCGTTTCCTGACGCCTTATATACGTAACGAGTGGCACGACAGTTCCCCAGTCACAGCTCCCGTCACCGCTGCCCGGGGACCACTTGTCTCTACAAGAGAGACAGCTTGACATAACGACGGGGCTCAGACGCCTTCACAGGCTTAACTCGGGGTCCCTCCAGCCTGCAGGCGGGTGGGCGCGGCGGGCGTGGCCCGGCAGCCTCTCTGCTCTCTGAGGTCAGGTCATTAGGTCAGACCTGACCCTCCCGGTCGCTGACCATATGAGCCAGGAATGCTGGGATATAGCAGTAACAATGGACGAAAAAGTAAAACACCAGCTCTTACCCTCAACGAATTTATCTTCATGGCAGGAGACATTACCACAACGTGAAAAAGGTGCAGAAATAAAATACAGGGGCTGCTAGCTGGTGGTAAGTGCTGGGATGACAACTGGAGAGGAAATGGGGACAGGAAAGGTGACTGAAAGGTGACATCCGTGTAAGCCCAGAAGAGGTAAGAGAGCAAGTGAGCCGTCACTTATGGGGGGGTCAGAGGCTGCAGAAAGAGCAGGAGTGGACCCACTGGGGACACAGTGATGGGGAGAGATGAGGGCAGGGACATCAACCAGGTGGGGACCTACAGGCCACTGTAAAGGTTTTGTCTTCAACCATGGAAGGAAGTCACCGGAGGGTTTTAGCGGAGGAGGGACACGCCAGCAGCGTGGCTTTCCATGGACCTAAGATGAGCAGGCGGGCGGCGGACGGGCACTTGGCCCCGCGGGATCTGTCCACTCCGTCCCCCGTGGTCTCGGCGGCACCTGTCTTAGAAACGGCGCCCACGTGGGAGTCCCAGCGTGGGTGGCCTCGCCTGTCAATCACAGCTGGGGTTTCCAGGCCGGGTCTCCTTTCTCCAAGGAGCTCGAACCTCCAGATGCCGAGCGTACCTGCACAGAGCTGTCAGGAGGCTCTAACGGGCACCAAAGACAGGGCTCCGCGGCTGGGACGCGCGAGGGACGAACCGTGGGACATCTTGCTACCTTTGCCCAGCGCAGGCAAGTTCTAGGCCCTTCACATATGTTGTTAGGTTAATCGTCACAATCGTCACAATCGATCACATACAGAGTGCTTGGGGGGTCGGGGTAGACTTTGATGTGCAAATTCCACCCCTTACCTCTGTCCTGGGGTCCCACTCTAGGCGACAAAGGGTCACAGGTGATTAACTTGATTATGGAAAGTACAGGGCTCCCTTGAGAAGCAAATTGCAGGACCCAGGGGGACTCCCCGCTTCGTCCTGCAGCTGAGACCTCAGGTCACAGGCTACAGGAAGCCCTACTTCAGGCGGCGACCCACCAGGTAAAGGTGGAATCTTAATGTCACTGAAAATGTGCCTGACAGGCGTCGGGGCCTCACCCCTGTGCTCCCCTCCTCGGGTCAGAGCCCCAGCAAGGAGAAGAGCAAGGCTTTCCCACTGCCGGGGCACGGGGGCCGGGGGAATGGGCCACACCAGGTTGTGGGGGACGTGCCTACGTGCTTTTAAGTTCCATTCTGTCTGGGACACCTTGGTCCTTGTCTCTGAGGTGCTCAATTTGTCAGTGAATGTGTCCCTCACCCTCTTCCAGGCGACACTAACCTGCTGGCTGACTCCCAGAGGTCTCGGGGGCCAATGACAGGCAGACGCACCTCCCGCCGGTGGAGAGACTTCACCAAGAGGGGCTGACCCCTCACAGGGCTGAGTTTGTGAACGGGGTTGCGGGGGTTCCTGCCACAGTTTCGGTCCCACGGCCGCTGGCCAGCGCCGACTCCCCCGTGCAGCACTGCTGCTCACTGTCTCCCCCAGCACCTCCCCTCCGGCCGGACGCCCCTCGCGCCCCCGTCATTCCACGTGAAACGCGCCGTGTCCCGCCCCCGCCGGACGGAGAGCCCCGTCGTCCTCCCGGGCTTTGGGCAGAACCCCCTCCGCTGGGACTCACTCTCCTGCTTTTTCTCGTCTCTGACGTTCAGAGCCCCTGGGACCCATCAGGACCTGCACGCGCACATTTTCTGTCTGTGTGCTCGGAGCCGGACGGCACGTGCCCACGGCAGGTGTCACCGACGGACCCGCAACCTCCGGCCACCAGGCTGGTTCCGGCATGACGACGGCTTTCGGTGGGGGCCCGGGTGGGCGGACAGGCAGAGCTGCCACCCTCTCTGCACGGGCTGCGCGGTGGGAGCGGTCACTCGGGATCGTCACCGTCTCCTTGCACACGCGTGGGCACAAGTGCTGTGCCACCCGCACGCACACGGGTGAGCCCTCAGGAGCCAGACAAGCCCACTCTCTGCCTGCTTGTCCTGGGCCGTGCCCGCGGACCTGACCCGCCTCTCCGTGACGTCTGGGTCGCCGAGAGATGTACCCACCAGGGTCCCGCTGGAACGGCCCTCACCGCCACAGTGATACCCCAGGCCCTGCCCCTGCGGGCCCTCGGCCGGGAGGCTGCCTGAGGCAAACCACTGGCGTCTATGGAGCCCCGGGGGGCGGATGGCCGTGTGGACGGCCCGTCTCTCCCCTGAGGAGGACGAAGCCACGGCCACCGCTGTGTCACTGGCTCCGCAGCTCCCCCTGACGGCAGCAGATGACGGGCTCGTGTCATTGACTCTCTCCGGTATTTATTGATGGAAACGTGACTGCTGCTCCCGCGTGTGTAATTTTAGGTGTCAGATGCCTGGCGTGTGCCATCAAACTTAATGAGAAGAATGGCAAGTGCCATTACCCGCCGGACAAGCTGCGGAAAGGTCCCTGCCACCTGCGGCGTGCCTTCCGCGGGCGCCTCTGCGCGCCTTCCCAGCGAGAACCTGCAGCGGCCAGGAGGGCGCACACGTGCAAGTGGAGGCCCGAGGAGGGGTGGGCGCCCGCCAGAGCCGGCGGCCGCAGAGCCTGGCAGCGGCGCCTTCCCAACGCGCCCAGCGTTCCTGCCAGAATGAACCTGGGACCGGTGACATCGGCCACGACTGAGAAAGCTCCCGTGGTGCTTCCTCTCGCCGCCACGCCAGCCCTCCTGTGGGCGCCCCGTCCGGCCCCGGCCCCAGCCCCGACACGCACCCCGTGCTCCAACCAGGCTGTCGCTGGTGACGAACGGACTCACCATTCCCGTCCCCCTCCCCGATGTCCCTGATGAGCCACATTTCTGGCCGCTCTGCACGGTGACTCCCACGTGTCCCGAAACGTCTACCTCACAGGTCGCCCACCGGCTCCGTGACTCCTATGGGCGGCAGCCGTCGGTCCACTCTTCGTCCGCGTAAACGATGTGTGCCCCCTCTGTGGGAGGGCTTGTCCCGCGGAACCCTGATGCTCGGCGACCAGCGTCCCCATGCCGCCTCTGAGCTGCTCTGCTGCACGGCCGGTATTGCACCCGGGCACCTGCCTCCCGGCCCAGCACGTCCCCGCCCTGGTGGGGCAGGGGCTGTCCTTCGAGCTGACTTGGATGACAGCGAGCTCCCTGTAAACGCGGCAGGAGTGCCTGGGGTCTTACCCAGGAAGGGGCCTGCCCCCCGACTTGGGCAGGCACAGCCTTGTCATTACGCAGGCTGTGTTTATTTCCAGGTCTTTCTCTCTGTGCTTGGGCTCCGTCTCCTGCCGAAGGAAATGACAGCTCTGTCAGTCAGAGGGCATCTGATGGACATAGAACGTCTTCTTTTAGACAGTGAGTTCACTGGTTCTGAAGTCATCCTTGGCCACAAACTGCAGGCTCATTACACAGGGGAAATGTGGTCTCTGTGAGAAGCCACACGCTCAGAAGTTTATAATTTGCCTCGACTGATGACTCAGGTCTGGAGGTTTCCCTGCTCATTTGAGCGTGGCTCGGGTGGGGATGTGACAGTAAACACGGCCTTTTCCTCGTCTGCGGAGCTCGTGGGACAATACCTGTGCCCGGCGGAGGCCCCTGCTGCGTATCTGGGGGGTGGAGGCAGGAGGGCCTGCTCTCTCCACTGGAATAGACTCCCCGCCTCTGAGCAGGGGCTCCCCACCCAGCACCCCTCACCCGCCGACGCGCCCCAGCTTCCTCTGAGTCTCAGTCAGGACTTGAAATGCGTCTTACGTGGCTTCCGCTGAGAGAAGGGGGCTTTGGTGGGATGTCGGATTATCTCAGCAAACCCAACGAGGTGGAGGTGGGACGGGGCAGCGGGGAGCAGGAAATACACTTCGTCTCTCTTTCCCACTCTCACCCCAGCACCAAATAGGAGGCCACATGGGGCCAGTCCTGAGGTCGTACGTTCACAGATCTCTGTTCAGAGACTGACTGGGTCCTTCCCATCCTATCTGTGATTTCCCAGCACATATTCCATCCGTTTCTCCCTGGAATCGACTCTGGCCCAGGACATTTTATAATGATCAAGAGATAAATCCATCAAGAAGACATAACAAACACACACATAAAAGTCTAACACAGGAAGCCCAGAGACACAAGAAGTGGAGACTAGAGGAGTCAAACGGAGAAATAGACAAGTCAACAATAGTAGGTGGAGGCTTCAATACCCCACTTTCAATAACAGATGAACAATCTAATAGAAGGTCAACAAGGAAATACACTTGAACTACATGATCAAGCAGCCAGACCACACAGGCGGCCACTGAAGGGCCCCGTCCAAGAACTGCAACAGACACACACACTCTTCTCGGTGGCCACGGACACTCCCCAGGGTAGGTCTATTAGGCCATGACATAAATCTAAGTACAATTAGAAGGATTGGAATCGTTCAGAAGATGCTCTCTGACCAAAATAGAACGCAATTAGAGATGGAAATTTGAGAAGGTCACCAATATGTGCAAAATAAACAACACACTCCTAAGTAATTAATGGATCAAAGAGGAAGTCACAAGGGAAATTAGAAAATAATTTCAGAGGAATAAAATGGAAAACACAACATGGTAAACCGTGTGCATCTAAATGCAGCACTTGGAGACCTAGTTGTACACACATATTGAAAAGAAGAAAGAGCCCAAGTTGTAACCAAACATTTCACTCAAGACATGAAAAATTGAAGAGCAACCTAAACCCAAAACAAGCAGAAGAAAGGAAATAATGAGGATTAGAGCAGAAATAAATGAAATCGAAAACAATAGAGAAATCAACAAGACCAGAAGGTGCTTCTCTGAAAAGACCATCAAAATAGACAAACTTCTACCTGACCAAGAAAAAGGAAAGAAAATACTTAAATTTCTAACATCAGGAATGAAAAAGGAAGCATTGCTATTGGCCTTGCAGAAATAAAAATGCTTATAAGGAAATACCATGAACAATTGAGTGCCAACGAATCAGACATCTTAGATAAAAGAGACAAATTTCTAGAAAAGCACGAACCACCAGAACTGACTCAAGAAGAAATGGAAAACCAATAGACCTGTAAGAAGCCAACAGATTGAATTTGTATTTGGAAACTTTCCCTAAAGAAGAGTCCAGAACTAGGTGGAGTCATGGGTAAATTCTACCAAACATTTAAAAAAGAATTAACACTAATACTTCACAAGCCCTTATGAAAAACTAGAAGAGGAGAGAACATGTCCCAATCATTCTATTAGACAAGCGTTATTACCCTGATACATACGGATATATATACAGGTATATATTTATGTGTATATATATGTGTGTATTAAACCTAAATAACATTTTTTTAATGGCTGAATGACTTGGATGGACATTTCTCCAAAGAAGACGTGCACATTATAATAAGCACATAAGAAGAGTCTCAATACCATTATTCATTTGGGAAATACAAATCAAAAGCACAATGAGATACTACTTTACATCCATTAGACTGTCTTTCAGTAGAAAAGAAAGAAAGCGGAAATTCACCCGTGTGGGCAGAAATGTGGAGAAACTGGAACCCGTACGCATTGCCGTGGGGCGGTAAGCCATGCAGCTGCTTCGGAAAACAGGGCGGCTTTTCCTCCAAAAGTTAAACAGAGTTTCCATATGACTCAGCCGTCCCACTCTTAGGTATATAGACCCAAGAGAACTGGACACATACACGACACAAACTTGCATGCAAATGTCTGTAGCAGCATTTTCATAACAGCCCCAAAATGGAAAAAAACAAACGTCCGTCGGCGGACGGGCGCATCAACAAAATTTAGCGCGTCCATACAAGGGAATATTATTTGGTCACAAAAGCAATGAAGTATGGATCCGTGTTACCCCACACATGAACCCTGAAAACAACGTGCTGGACGAAGGAGGCCAGACACCATATTGTGCGTTCCATTTGCAGGAAACGTCCAGAACAGGCACACCCACCGCGATGGGGAGTAAGAAGGCACGTGGGCTGGGAGGAGGCCCAGGCGGGGTGTGAAGGCCGAGGGGTGTGGGACTTCTCAGGGCGCTGGAAGCGTCCGGGCCTGGACGGTGCTGAGGAACGCACGACCGTGCGAACCCACTGGGAGAAAGCACGGCCTGTCCACGCTGAAACGGTGGGGTGTGCGCGTGGGGTGTGCCGCAATAAAAGCAAATACCAAAGCGGCAGCGAGGCCAGGACGAGAGACATGAACGGTGCTATCGTGAGGTTATTACACCAACCAGGTACCCCGTTTCTGCTCGGTTTTACTTCATCCTCTGGAGGGGTCCCCAGTGCTGTTCATCAGTCGTTTCCAGGGTTTGGCCCTTCCAGGGGGGTGCTAGGATTGCCCGTCACCGCGCCCAGCGGGCCTGGACACCATCTCATGGTCGGGGTGGGGCACGGACAGAGGTTCCCGTGAAACTCTTTCTTTGGAGTTTATGCAGCACAGCACGTGTTGGCTGTGTCACCGAGAACCCCAGGATTTATTATTCCTGAAGATAAGCAGTAACCTTGACTTTGACTTGGTCAATATTTATCTCACGAGTCGATAAATCTCCTGCAATAAAATTTCCACAAAAGCCAACAGCTTCTGCAGGGGTCCCCAACATCCCGGCTCGTTTCCCAGCGAACGGTGGTCAGACCTGTGACGTGATCTCAGGGGCACTTTATTTTTAGTGACTTCAGTGTGGTTATGACAGCAGGGCCTTATCCAAATAACTTACTGTGGGAGGAAATTACAGACTCTGAGTCGTTTTGTCTTCCATAGTTTTAACCGAAGAACTGTCTCCTCTTTTTCTAAAACTGATCGCAAATGCTGACCTCAGCCCAGGTCCCAGCAGGGTGGAGGGCCAGCCTTCCTGCAGTGATGGCCGTACGTGGCACCT
Organism: Lyroderma lyra; assembly: GCA_004026885.1. Classification (NCBI taxonomy): domain Eukaryota; kingdom Metazoa; phylum Chordata; class Mammalia; order Chiroptera; family Megadermatidae; genus Lyroderma; species Lyroderma lyra. The sequence continues at coordinate 764 of PVJL010010162.1, read as the reverse complement.
GTCACCTGTGTGCGGTCACTGAGGCCTTGATCTTAGCTGCCCTTTCTTATTTCAGCAAGGGAGGCTCTCCTAACCTCCGGTAAGCTCACACCCCTGTTGTGGCGTTGGTTGGTTGAATACTTTGTCACCATTTAAAAGGGCAGTGACTGCGCACAGGTGCACGCCCACGCGCCGTCGGGATGGCTACAGACCATTTCTCTAACTGAAGTGACATGATGGCCGTGTGCACACTGACTCGTCCCCTGCAGCCTGAAAGGCTGTCCCTGCGAGGATGCCGCAGTGGCCCCGGGCGCTCCGGGAGGACTGGGGAGAACAGTGTGCTGGCGCCGCCCCCACGAGCACCGCCGTGGGCCGCCCACTCGGCACAACCACGGGACGCTCTGCGCAGGTCGCTGGGGCCCCCAGGAGCCTGAGCCACAGAGAAGACATTGTTTCATGTTTCTCTGAGCTTCCCCCCAAGCTTTATTGAGACAACAAGTAACGTACAGCCTTGTGGGATGTGAGGTGGGCAGCGCCATGACGCTCCTGCACGGGCATGGGGGCTGTCCGGAAAGTCCCCAGCCGTAGAAGATGAAAACTAGGGCACGTGCGACTGAATTTCCCCCCAACGGCCCTCATGTGTTGTGAAACGGTCACTCTACTGAGGTCAGTGAGCACCCAACACCCCACGTAGTTAGTGATTTCGTGTGTGTGAGTGTGTGTGGTGTGAGTGTGTGTGTGTGTGTGAGTGTGAGTGTATGTGAGTGAGTGTGTGAGTGTGTGAG